>CACRXK020000678.1:0-71154 GCA_902702795.2 Paramuricea clavata | reverse complement strand
AAGATATTATTTAGTCTATTTACACACTACATATACTCACTACTCACTAGAACTAGATCTATAAAATATATATACATACGCATTTTAATATATATACATACGCATATACTCACTACTCACTAGAACTAGATCTATAAAATATATATACATACGCATTTTAATTAATAGGCTACTGTGACTAATCTCTGCTAATTTTCGCAATGCAAATTGCTTTGTTTACATTTTGAACTGGTATATTTGTAAAATATGATATACTAATTGAATATCTGACACTTTTTTGTTTCGCTATGCTTGTAAATTAATATAAACTAGACGTTTCAATTCAAAAAAGTTCGAAAGATGCAAAATTTGAGCAATGTCTATATTATCTGTGAGTTCCCCTTCGTTATGCGCAGAACGGACTAAACAGCATCTTTAAATAATTTATAATTAATGGTTTGAAACACACACCTTCGCAATAAATTGAATTAAGGTGTGTTTACAAAATTATTTACTCAACTTTTACGAACGGATCCATGATGACCACCTGCATTTGATCAAAATTCACAAGACTCGCAAAACTCGCATGACTCGCACGACTTGCACGACTAGCAGACTCGCAAAATAGCCGACCTCAATTGTCAATTAATTTTAGTTCATGAGCGGTAAACAAAGCCAAAGGAAATTACACGTGATACGGCAACTGGATATGTGATCTTAATCAGCATAGAATTTCTCCAACTTAATTAAAACTTAAATTTCTCTTACAGTCGATTTCAACTTACTTTTCACTAAAATGTTGCGAACTTCGCAAATTCGTTGCAAAGTTCAAAAGTTCATAATGAAATTCACAAACAGGTTTGTATACAAAGCCTCCGATTAGCTATTAAATCAAACCCAGCCAATCAAATGCTCAGTTTACAAACCTGTTTGTGAATTTCATTATGAACTTTTGAACTTTGCAACAAATTTGCGAAGTTCGGAACGACGTTCGCAACATTTTAGTGAAACATTTTAATTAAGTAACTTACCCAAGGTTACGTCGTCCGGCATATCACGAATTGAAAACACAAATTATCTAGAGTTCTAATAGCAAGTAATTGTATTCCTTCCACTCGTGAGCTCATTACAAAAGTAATGTCCAGGCCTTGTGACCCTCGATGGGCACTTAAAAGGAAAGAATACACACACACAATTAGTTCTAATGCGCATGTCGTTACTTGATGACGCAATTATTATGCAATAGAAACATGACAAAGATACTCAGATCTTTCAGTCTTAACAATATACATTACCATAATAATAAAATTGCCAACTGCTAGATAACAAAGAACCGGAGATGACGGAGTTCGCAATAAGTGATTTCACGGGAAAGCTTCCAGCTTCCACTCGAGTTTGCGGGCAGCATACAGCTACCACTCTCCCAACAAGGAGTAAAACGGGGTCTTAAACAATTACGAACAAGATTTGGATCGACTGCCATTTAAACATTTTAATTAAGTAACTTACCCAAGGTGACGTCGTCCGGCATATCACGAATTGAAAACACAAATTATCTAGAGTTCTAATAGCAAGTAATTGTATTCCTTCCACTCGTGAGCTCATTACAAAAGTAATGTCCAGGCCTTGTGACCCTGGATGGGCACTTAAAAGGAAAGAATACACACACACAATTTGTTCTAATGCGCATGTCGTTACTTGATGACGCAATTATTATGCAATAGAAACATGACAAAGATACTCAGTTCTTTCAGTCTTAACAATATACATTACCATAATGATGTTTGTTATCTAGCAGTTGGCAATTTTATTATTATGGTAATGTATATTGTTAAGACTGAAAGATCTGAGTATCTTTGTCATGTTTCTATTGCATAATAATTGCGTCATCAAGTAACGACATGCGCATTAGAACTAATTGTGTGTGTGTATTCTTTCCTTTTAAGTGCCCATCCAGGGTCACAAGGCCTGGACATTACTTTTGTAATGAGCTCACGAGTGGAAGAAATACAATTACTTGCTATTACAACTCTAGATAATTTGTGTTTTCAATTCGTGATATGCCGGACGACGTAACCTTGGGTAAGTTACTTAATTAAAATGTTTAAATGGCAGTCGATCCAAATCTTGTTCGTAATTATTTTAGTGAAAAGTAAGCCGAAATTCATTTGTGAGTTTGAGATTCCATATCAAATCCGATTATGAGATACCAGATGTCTGCCAAAGTCCTCATAGTCGAATTTGATCTATATGGATTTTACTTCCATATACTGTCTAAGTACACATGTGAATGGCTAATCGGGCAGATAGGGCGCATGTAATTGGTTAATTTTCTCTTAAAGGGTATACGCAACAAAAATTTCTTGCAATAAAAGTTTCTTTCATTTGAAAGAGCTCGTGAAATGGTAATGGAACATATATCACAAATCGTTCCTATCTTTCTTCGTTTTTGTGGCTAGCCCGTTCGCTAGCCACAACGTAACGCTAAAATTGACTATGTGAAGTTGTGACGGAGGTTGTCGACTTTACTTCGGAAACTGTCGTTCAATGTTCATGGCATCAGAAAAGGTATTTAACAACTTTAATACTGGAAGAACTGGAAGTGGAGATGCCTCACTTAGCAAAATTACAGTTGGTAACGCTGGTAGAAATGCTATAGTAGTAGCTATAATGTAGACTGCTATAGTCTGGACTCTGCTTCTGCCGTTCTGGTCAAAGAGATTTTGATCACGCTTCATATAAAGCTTTATAGTGAGTTTATAATTAACAATTATTGAATGAGGTTGAGCACGATATGAAGAATTATCAAGCCCGAAGTTTGCCGTTATCAACCGAAGCCGAAGGCTGAGGTTGATAACGGCAAACTGAGGGCTTGATAATTCTTCGTATTGTGCGAAAATCGAATTAAATAATTGTTTTATTATTTATTTAAAAAATTCAAAACAAACGGTCATCCATTTGTTCGCCCGCGTTATAATCAGCCAAACAAGAATTAGGAAAAGTGTTCTTACCTATTCTAGAAGCTTTTGTTGATCTTTTTGTATTTAACGAATCTTTATCTTCCAGTAATTTTTGAATTCCGGCGAACCTTTCAGTGGAAGAAGCCATTTGTAATTTATTTGTATAAAGAAAAAAACAATCCCTTAGTCCAGATCTTGAATTTTAATATATCATTATGCGGGTAAATTAAGAAGCAAGCCCATTGCTGTTATATTAATATACTACAACTGCCCTATCCACTTGCTGCAGGTATTAATATTGAGATCTATTTCCGATTCAAGGATTGTCTCCCACCACATGCAATTTCACACACAGTGCAATGGAAGCTCAGTCTGTTTACGTACAGTTAAATATTAATCTTCTAGATGGAAATAATTGAGTGAAAATGTATTTACATTCATTAGACCTAACCAGGAACAGCTGCGAAAAATGCAACTGTAGGTGCAGTTTATTTTTGGATATCCGGTCCAGAAGTAAATAATATCTGATCTAAGATCAGCAGGGATGTAGTGACAGGGGGTGTTGGTATTTTTGTGAAATGATAACAATTCTTAATACAGTCAATTTAGATCCAATTCGTTTGTAAATGTGCTTCAGAAAACACCAGAAATGCAGTTCTGGAGCTTCAAAAATGATAACATTTTCTGGGGGGAGGACCCTCACACCCCCTTTTATTAGGAAACTTAGTATGACAGTGGAATTATTACACTTCAGGTAGATTTTTAACATTGAAGTTCAGATTTCAGGTAAAATTCTCCGCCCCCCCCCCCAATGACAGATGCTTTGCTACGTTCATGAAGATCAGTGCAATCACTATACAACATTGACCCTAGCAGTTGTGAGGGTATATGAAAAAGCAAACCCACAGCCATAATGTGCTGAGGTCATATCGACAAGTTTCAACTTTTTTTTTCAGCATTTAATAACAGCGATGTCAATTGAGTAGCATGTTCATACTTTTATAGCTAGAGTTAAATGTTGTTTAAATTTATACCTGCATCATTTACAATATTTCATTTTTGTGATCTGCCAGTAAATACACTGTATTTGGTTCTTAAATTTAAACAATTTGTAGATAAAAGCCCAATTCAAAAACACAGTGATGCATGACATCTACAGTACTTCAAACAACTAAGTGAACACATATTCTGGACAATTTGCTGATAATAAGGTGACTGGTGATAATATTGGATAATATAGGAAGATCATGATATGCAAGTATCATGAGGGGCAATACAACTACAGTATCAGACAAAAGTTTTAGTGGTGATAACATAATTGATTGGATGAGTTCATTATAAATTCCAATGCTTTTAGATCTTACAAATTACAATAAATAAAAACTGTTTAGAAATCTAGTATTAAATATTATATTAATGAAGAACTTTGAATTTAACCCAATGCGCCCCATTGCGCCCTACATTTTTTTACTTGTCTAACGCCAGACGATTTTACTCGTCAGTGGGGAAGCTCTGCAGCGTAATGGGTTAAGGGTTTTATGAAATCTGCGATGCCAACAATTCGAAAAGCTAAAAACTTGTAAACCAGACACCAGAATATATTTGTAACAAGAAACCCATGTAATGAAATCTTAGTGAATTACACTGCCTCGTCCCCAGTCGCTTGCTATCAAATTGATCTATATATTAAACTGATATGTCTATATATACACTGATCTACAAATAGTAAGGGCCTGCGGAGGAGGCAGTGAATTACATATTAGTGAAATTTTGGAAAACAATAAAAGTGACATCATTAGTTGCTGTATATATGTTTATTATTAAAGCAAAACTTTTATTAATTAATGAAATTGTGACTCAATCATATTGTTGGCTGCATCATGCTACCAACAATTGCTTTTAAATCGAGTGATTGTAGCCATTTCTTGGCATTGTAAGAAAGATACTGCATCTGTTTTATTTTGAACATTCTTCTATTGTAATTATTAATTTTGTATCACAATGAATGTTTGTGATGAACGTTCATAACAATGTGAACTCCAGCTGTATTCGACAGGCTGAATAGTGAGTAGGCTAGCCACATGTACGCATATTTTAACACATGTACGCATATTTTAATAGGCTAGCCACATGTACGCATATACCCTATTTTTGAGATATTTCAATGTGTGGACATTGTGCAAATTGTTTCTAATATTTACTTGTCATTGTGTACATGACAACTCTTCATGTCACTAACGTGGCATGTTGAGCAATCAACTGGATTTATCTGATATTTTAATGTTTTAAAATGTTTTACCCAGCTTGCGACGTCATAATTTGCATATCAAACACATTGAAATATCTCAGAAACGAAGAAAGGTTCGAAAGATTTGTAATATATGCCCCATTAGCATTTGACGAGTTCTTTCAAATGAAAGAAACTTTTATTACTAGAAGTTACTATCGCAAGGAAAGTTCTGCCTCACCCGCAAGGGATGGCACCATGCGCAATTTGCTGAATAAGGGGTTGTTTATAAGATCCCACTTTACCAGGACGAGACTGTGAGGCAGGATGATTTCGATGTATTGAAATGAGTCACAGTGCACAATTAGCAAAAACATTTTCCATAGTATATAGATTATAGTTCAATAATATCAAGGAGCAATAATAATATGCTTGAACTACAAGATCTTCTCTACAATATTTGAGTTCAGTTAACAAGCATTTGAACTTTTGTTTAGCATATAGTGACTTGTAGGAAAAGTGTAATTTGAATATCAAACACCTTACACAAGGTCAAAGGTCAGCTAAATATTCTAATTCTACTTTCTTGGCATGGGCAGTTTTATATGAATACCTAATAATAATAATAATAATAATAATAATGATTTAATAGAATTTCCACATAGTGGCTCTTCTATGCTACAAGTGAGTTTGATTATAAGATAACAAAGTATACAATATGTACAACAGAGTACATAATACGACACAACACGTATTACAATACGTAGTATGTTGTACATTACAGTATTTAACAATTGACATTATTAGTATTTAACAATTGACATACACAGTAAAATACAGTATAGTTACTAACAATGTCAACAGAGTTTACGACGTGTCACTAATTCTGTTTTTGACTAATGTTTTGAAGTACTCGGAGGAGGTTCTGCAATAATCTACATCTACATATAATTAAGTCGGTAAAATCTACAAATGATATCACACCAACTATTTAAAACTAAAATATCTATGATGTACGGTATATAAAATTCTAAAAAAGTTCAAGTACATAGGATAAAATACATTAGTCCTGATTGTCAACTAGGTATTCTAATAGTTCAGACTTGAAAAGTTCAATCTTTAAATGTATCGCAGTTTCGAATTTCTTCAGGTAAGGAATTGAACACTCGAGCTGCTTCATCTTGGAAGGTTCCAGAGATAATAGGAAGGCCAGTCATCACAATTCATTGCTTTGTATGCTAATTTGGCAAGATGATAATTCCTACGTTCCAAAATTGGAAGCCAACCGAGAGACATGACATCAGTGAATCTAGCGTACCTATTAAATACAAAGCCAGCAGCAACGAACTGCACTCGTTGTAAGCGTTTTAATAGGTATTCTGGTACTGGACTAGACACGACATCGTTGTAATCAATTTTTGATAGCACCAGACACTCCGCGAGTTGCTTCCGAATTTTAAATGGTGCCAAATGTTTCAATTTTCTCAAGACGGATAATGTCGCGTAACAACTTGAGATCTTTTTGTTAACATCATCATTCCATTTTAAATCTTGATGCAATGTACAATCAGTGACAAAACACTTTGGACAAAATAGCTAAACAGCGTACGTTTACAACATAATCGACCCCCCCCCCGCACCCCCCGTTCAATGTTGTGTGTGGAAATACCTGCGCAAAATGTTCCTTGCCAGCCACCCAACATTGTTTAGGGTGGGGGAGGGAGGGATAGTGGCTTTATGCTGAACAGTATTTGGAAATGCGGAGATATGTATATATTATACCACTGTCCAAAAACCTTTTGTCACTGATTGTATGCAACTGGCAGAATATTGTATCATAAATATCAAGTATATTTATTACATGTTCAGCCTTGATTAAAAAGTTTAAATTTACCAAGTACCTGAACAAGTGTTTACCCATTATTTGGCTGGTCGGCTCATAATAAAGTAATTTCAGTTAAGCGTGATATAGGTATAAATTCATACACGTATAAATGGCTTAAAATGTAGGGTTGGGGAAACCATCCCTTATACCGTGATGCGAGTTTTTGCAGGTCTTAGAGGGTGACACGGTTCATTTTCCAGCCCCGAAAAATCAGATGAGCAAATATATTGTTCTCGACAGGGACACGCCATTCTTTGCAACGAGTGACGCCCCACTTATTTTAATTAACAATGGATCTATTGATCGCGTGGACACAGAAATAATGAATGTAAGATGGCGAATGTTTCCGCTTCATAGACAAATTCCGCGTGATGAACAAAGAAACATTGCGGCTTGCGCTCGATGCTTTGCTGAGTTAATATTATACGCTGAACAGTGATCTATAATGATGTATCTTAATTTAACGTAGGCTACATTAAGGTGTTAACAAACATGTATTCTGGTCATCCCTAACTAAGTGGCTTATGACGCATCAACGAATCCCACACGAATCTCAGTCACATTTTATGTAGGAAAGGGAATTAAGTTCAACAATTCTTGCTGTTTTTCTCTCTTAGCTTATTGTAAGTATGTCAAAGGAATTGATTATGTGGTTAACTTCGAGCGAAATCAATTTGATTCCATGAAATTCCGACTTTCGTCGAACGATTCCCACTATTTATAGTAAGTTGAAATATGACATCATAATTAGTAAATAGAAAAGTGGTGGAATTCGTCGACTTTTAACCCATTTTCTCTGTCTTTTATAACGAAACGAACGCGTATTTGAAGCCAAAGTATTAATGTATTCCTTGCGCACGCAACTGTGTGTTTAAATTCCCAACAACGATCATATACATGTGAGAAAATATGGAAATTATTACGCGAACATGTGTGGGATTCGTTGATACGGAAATACGATGTACAATCCGTTGTCATAGTAACTTTGTCAGTATTTTGTTCTAAAGCCGTCAGCCTGCAATACAGCGTGTATTCGCTTAGGCATGCTTGTGATAATATTATTTACATAATCTACAGAAACATTATATAAAGTTTTTATAACTCTAGTCTTAAATTGTTCCCATGTCTCACGCACAATCTGCGAGTCTCTAACTTGAGCATCAAGCTGCTTCTTAACTATGTGAAACATGTTTTCTATTGGATTTAAGTCTGGAGATCTCGCTGGGATACAAAATAACTCACATCCCTCTTCCTTTATAGCTGTCTTAGCTGCTAGGCTTCGCTGAGACGGGTCGTAGTCCATTATGAACCATTGTCTTCCACGCTTGCGCGATAGTAGTGCTGGAATTTTTTTTTTACAAACTCAGCGAAATAGGTACCGGTCATTTTCTCATATTCTTCTACCAATACAACCCCATTGTTGTGAGAAATTGCGACCATTAAGTGAAGCCGTTTTCCATCCGCAAGGGTTTTAGATCCTTTTGCCGTCAATTGTAAACCCTCGCTCTTTCTTCTCCATACACGCCCTCTAGGGGCTAAAGCGTCACTAAGAGGCTGTGTCTTATAAACAAAAGAAACCCCGTCTAAATAGAAGGCAATATTTCGCGAGAAGAATCCGGGCTTTGTGGAAAGGATCTTCTTGCATTGTTGCGCAAACGACTTTCTTTTCGTGCGATCACGGCTTGTTAAATCCCCCTTTTTACGCGCAGGTAGATAATCAAATCCAGCTGCTTTCACCTCACGATAAAATGTCCGTTACGGAATATCAAGTGACAGCTGTCCGCTGTGCGCAACCAAGCGCTTAACAGTAAAATTTGGGTCTTTATAACGCAGAGTTTTTATTGTTCTTATTAATTTTCTCCGATCTCTATCTGACAGCTTCTTTGGTCTACCAATTTTCTTGCATGTTTTCAAATCTTGCTTGCGCTGAACTTTTCCTCTCAGAATAAGAGAGACTGACGCTTTAGATATTCTTGCTTTTTTAGCAATCGCTCTGCAGGAATATTGTTTCTCTTTACCAAGAAATAGCACATACGCTCGCGTTGTATCTGAAATAGTATTTTTATATGCCATTATTACTTTGTTTCTATATAACTAGCTCTTATTTATAGCATGTATACTGTGCGCTTTATAATACTACAGCTTTGAGATTAATCCGGATGTTACCGATGACGTTACATTCTCCACAAAAGTAACGTAATAAGCACTTAAAGACAATTGCATTTGCTTCCGAACGTGTTTACCTGCCCTAAATTCCAGATTGCTCTACTAGTTTCGCTTGCAGTTCCAAACTACGAAATTCCCAATATTGGACTGGTTCTAGAAACGTGCATGAACGCATTATGATTAAACTAGAATAATAACATACAATGTATGCGCAAATTAACCATGTTTTCGCTCACCAAAACACGGTATCTATTATATTTGTAAACACCATTGGTAATACTATAAAATACAAGTAATTCTAGCTTCAATAACTGAAATTTTAATTTGGCTTAAAATACCGTTTCGGACAGTAGTACCAAGAAGAGCCGCACATTTAGTTCTTTTAAGTTCAATTCCATTAGCATGAAGATGAACAGAACGATCTTCATCAAGTTGGTGCACACGAGAGAGTTGACTAGTCGAGAAAAGCATGACTTTTGTCTTATTGGGGTTAAGAACAAGGTTATTAGAACTAGACCAGGTGGAAAGTTTATCTAGATTGGATTGAATTTTCTCTTCACATGACTTTATGTCAGCTGGCTTACAATGTGCATAGATGGTAGTGTCATCGGCATACTGATGTGAAGATATAGAGTCGTCAAGGTTTTCAGAGAGATCATTGACATATAGGTTGAAGAGTACAGGACCAAGTATAGACCCTTGTGGAACTCCAAAACAAACGTTAGTTGTGTTTGACACTGCGTCGTCTATTTGAACAAACTGTCGTCGACCAGTCAGATGGCTTGTGACCCATTTGAGATACTCTTTGGAGAAACCTTGTGAATGGAGTTTTCTTAAGATGGTAGAATACGACACAGTATCGAACGCTTTCGAGAAATCTGCGAGAACAGCTATTGTGACTTCACCTCTTTTCATAGCTCGCTGAATATCATCTCGCATTGCCAACATAACTGTCGTAGTGTTGTGACCTTTGCGGTAAGCACTAATGGATTGATTAAGTACTCCAGTGGTTGTATTGGTTACGAAATCAGACATTTGGCGGAGAACGAGTCGTTCAAAGATTTTGGATAGGCTTGGCAGAATGGAAATAGGACGGAGATCGTTATTCGATGATATATTCTGAACTTTGGGAATGGCACAGATACGAACGATCTTCCAAGGTGAGGGAAGTTGCTGGTTCGATATGCAGTTATTGATAATATGTGTCAGAGGTGATGTAAGCTGATCGGCTATCATTTTGTTGTATTTGACAGGAATAGCATCAGGACCACACGAGCAATCCGAGCGCAAATTCCTAATTTCATTCAAAACTTCTTGATAACTAACTCATTCTCGAAGGTGGAATGCATTACATGATTCATCTGGTAAGGTATTAATGAAAGACCACAAGTTTAGAGTTGGCTCAGGTATTGCGCCATTGACACGTTCAGTAGCAGAAGCAAAGTGGGTGTTCAATTCATCAGGATCAATTCGAAGAGGTTTAGGGTTTGGATGAAGTATTCTGCGTATAATTTTCCACGCCCTTTTTGGATTTTTGGACGAAAAAGCTCGTTGATAGAAATCACGCTTGGCGGATTTCATTTTAGTTTTGAGTTTATTTCTAACATCACGATAACGCGATTTGAAGATTTCATCATTGTTGTTTTTACAAGACATTACACGAAGAACATGGCAGTCCTTTTTCTGTTGGGCGATGAAAAAATAAGGCTGTGCCTGTAGTTATTCAAGTTTGTTATGCGTAGACGGTAACACTGCTCCTTTAACTCGAATGGCGAAAACAGCCTTACGTTCATCGAGTTCATCAAAAGCTGAACACGAAAACGGGCCTTATATAAGCAGTCTGATTCTTAGTTTTGGATAGTTACAAAATTGTAGCATTGCTGTACAGTTTTTTATTAACTTTTGATGTATCTTTTGTATATATATATATATATATATATATATATATATATATATATTGTGCACGGATATCCTGTAGCTGAGCAACCAAACAAATTGCTTGAAAAGCACTATTCACCTCCCGAGTATATGCTAAACAGCAAAACGAACAGCAACAAAAAGAACCCCTGAGGTTCTCCGAGTAGGAGTTCAAAAACGATCGATCTAGTCAGCGCGAAGTGGTTAAGGCACTTGCCTTTCACCTCTGAGGTTCTCGGAGGTTACACAACATACATTTCTTTCATATTTGTTTGTTAAACCCTGTCGGGAGACACTACGACACCTTGGTCCGATCCAGGTTTCCTTGCGGGATAAGGGCTTTCCTGGCCTCCCAATGTTGTAGTAATTAATTGTTAGCAGCAGTGACTACCTCTCAGGGCTTGAAATAACGTTCCCAAAGTTACCGATCATGGTGATCGGCAATCATTTCCTTGCTTAAGTAATTTTTTTCCCGCCTATCATAAGCAAGTTCTTGCTGATCATTTACCTCCTGTAAGAAATAGTTGAATATTTAACAGTTATTCTGCGAACTCGAGTCGTATATGAGCTGATAGCCGTATACGCCGAGTAGAATAACTTTTTTACAGACAACTCCTAGTTGATTTTGGTTTTTTTAACTGGTTTATTCTTGGGTTTCATATGACGTCACAGAAGTGACGGGGGGTCAATTCTAAAACAAAACACAGTTATCAGAGTGAGCCGATTGTTCGTTTTATGTATTAGTCTTGTGTTTGGTGCATGGCAAATACATGGAGTTTCGTATCATTTTCTCACTCCAGTACAGCATAAGCGTCAATACATTTGACCCCCCGTCAGATTCACTGCATAATGCCTTAGTGAAACCCAAGAACATAATCATTAAAAATATTATTTGCTAACCTGTAAACAATTATTTTCATTGTGTTTTTATTACTCTTAATGCTATTAAAAGCGAATAACTAAGCCATTTTGTTTTTCTTTGATCTCCATCTTGTTTTTCTACTGGCAGGATATGAGCTGCTAATAGAGAGCAAATCGAAAGTTCAGAATAGCTTATACCCAGTAGTTATCTATATAATAAGTATAATTACCATATACTCGAGGGGTGGATATAGTGCTTTTCACGCAGTTTGATTGGTTGCTCAGCTCTGGATATCTTTGTACTATTCACCTTCGGACAAAAACATAAAGTTTTGTTTAACAGTGTGTAGAGGTATTCTATAAAGCTATTTCTAATGAATAAAATTACTAAAAGCTTGTAAATACTCGGTGTCGGTGAATAGTGCAAGGGTATTCACCTCAACGCTTCGCGTTTTTGACTGACACTGAGTTGAATAATTGTTCATTATTCCGTGTAATTATTTCCAGTTATTTGTAGTAGTGAGTCAATAAATGTACAGTAGTGCCAACACAAGTCATCAAACTCCATTTGTGCGTATTGCTCGTTTGCAATCGACGCCATCTTGGTTGATTTTCGTGGTAACTAAAAATCTATGTTCTTTGTCGTATTGTGCCAAAAATCGTAAACTAGCCATAATACAGTAAGATGGTTTCAAACAAACTAAGAATATTAAAGTAACTCAACTATTTTGATGTAAACGGCTGGACAGAACTTTAAAATCAACCAAGATGGCGCCTACTGACACGCAGTGACGTCATGTGTAAGCAAAAAATACTGTTTTTAAATAGTTTGTAGTATATAATTAGCCTCCTGCGCAGACGTTGTTAGTATATAATACGATGAGATCAGTCTGTAACAGACTGGATAGGCCTTGACCTAGACCAGAAAATTGGAACAACTGCGCTCATTGGCCTAAACCGTGCCTGAGCCAAACCCCTGGCAATGAAAACAGTATAAACGGAGCACAGCTTTACCTTGGTCTGGCCTTGTCTTTCCTTACATTGTTTGACTGTTGAATCAGATTTCTTTCACATATATTTTATAGAAGACAGTCTCTGATGGTGAAACTGAAAAATCACAACCAACGAGTAACAACACTGTGGTTGATTCGTCTCTTGGCAGGCCACGTTATCAATGGAATAAACCTGCAACTGGTAAAGACCTTACTTAGATGTATAGTAGATTTTATTTGGAGGCACAGTTCAGCCTTTTGAAGAATGGTATGAGGTGCATTAGGACACGATGCAAATTAAGGTGGCTCCATACAGTTCCGTAGTATAAATCATCACAATGTTTTTCTACCAATCAGATCAGTTTGTTACAGATTTTTGCGCTGTGATTACAGAAAATTGTACTGTGATTACAAAAAATTGCACTGTGATTACAGAAAATTGCACTGTGATTACAGAAAGTTGCACTGCTGTTTGGGATTAACTGCACTGAAATCAGCCAATCACAGTCGAATAATATCTTTATGTATATTAT
Source organism: Paramuricea clavata (assembly GCA_902702795.2). Lineage (NCBI taxonomy): Eukaryota > Metazoa > Cnidaria > Anthozoa > Malacalcyonacea > Plexauridae > Paramuricea > Paramuricea clavata. Next base: position 57,634 of record CACRXK020000678.1, on the reverse strand, counting down.
TATTCGCGATAACGCCAAGAAAACAGGTGATTGTGTGGTTTGGTATAAGATATGTGTGACATCTGTGAACTTTTTGGCTTTTCTACATAGTTTTATATTCGTTTTCGAAACGTAACTGGCAATGATGTAATCAAACCGTAGGGTATTGCCTGAAGCTTATTGAGATGAATTGTTGGCAAACCATAAAGAAGGCTATTGCAATAGTCCAACACTTTAAGAATATTTCTTGGTCGTTTTTGTTTTGTTGTGATGTATATGCTAAAACAATTTTTCACCTTGGTGTCGGTGAATAGTCCTTCTTCCTTCTTTTTCAATAAATAGAAAATCCGCGCAGATTTACAAGAATCAATAACACGTTAGATTGTTATACTGGATTGCTACAGTGCATGCATGCTTGTTGGACATTTGATATAAGCCACATTATGTTTTATATTATCAGTCCATTTTATGATTTTTCTAGATGCGGAATCGTCACGACGTGCTATCCCAGATCTGAAGCAACTCTATTCTGTTTATGTTGGTCATCTTCCTAACGATATCACTCAGGTAATATCGGTGATCATGAGCTGTATACATATGCATGGTCATTCATTGAATTTGACGCCGAGTGCCTATGAAGTTCCTAAACAGTTTTCATAACATTTTCTCCAGCTTTCCCTAGCTAAATCTAGTTTTCCCGTGGATCGTATCGCTGATACATCGTATCCATAATATTGTTCTTTAAATCAAAGTCAAAATACGAAATTTGGGCACACTCCTTGCACCCGCGTCCCAGCCTCGTGTTAAGGCCGCGCGGACAAATACTACTCTAAGGAACTGCCTTTGCTCGAAACGTATTTGTTTTTATTTTTTGGACCTTGGCAAAATTTGGACTTTGCAACCACAAGATTGAAATACATCTATCATATTTACATTCTGTCATTAGATCACATTGACAACACAAATAATTCACAACCTAGATCCTATTAAGGGGGCTCCCTACAGTAGCGTGCGGGATGTTCGCGGGACCAGTACGTAAACTGTCCCACGCAACCGCATGATGAAAACAAAACAAGAATTGACCGGGCTTTTTTTTTAAAAAAAGCTATTTCTAAAAGGTTTCTAATGGAAAAAAGCGTTGAATATTACTTCGTTTTTGAGTGCCAAATCATTTGCGAGTCTGTACAGCAATTCTACATATAATACGAATATCACTAGACCAAAAAGTAGCCACGAAACAATATTTTAATTTTTTTTTAAAATATGCACTGTCAACTGTAAAACATTTTCAAAATTGCATACAAACGTTTAAAAAGTTGTTTACTTCTCAAGAAAACGTTCAAGTTTTTTGTCGTGTTTCTACAAGATTAAAGTGATTATATGTAAACAGAAAAATATTTCAGTTTCATAGCCTAATTGTTCATTTTTAGCAAAATGTACAAAACCAAACATGAAACAAAAAAACACGTCCACCTGTTAATTAGCCTGCGTGACAGGCTCAAGGAATAAAGAGAGCCTGCAACAATCTCAAGGAAATTTGATAACCGCCCATTAATTACTATGATAATTTATTTCCAATCCAACCAATCATATTTTCTGAAGTGCGTGTGCGTGATGCAGTGTGAGTAATAACTATAAATATACTTTAATTTATTACTATCGTAGTTCATATAGAGTGGCTCGAGAATTCAAACACTTTTAAAAAATTGGCAGTTTAATTTACTTTTGGAGTAAATAAAACAGAATTTACACCGGCGATGTCGGTTTGGTACATTTCGATACATTAGTATGTGATACAATTCACTAGAACAAAACATTTTGACTTGATACTGCAGTTTAGATGTCGTTACTCAACAGACTATTTTTACGTATTAATAATGAACGGAACTCAAAAATATATTTATATCAAAAGGAAGACAATACTATCTTAGTCCAAACATTACAATAAATTTCAAAATCATACATACTATGACCAGCTATGAGCGAATATATGTTTCAAAATTGCAACGGCTCACGGCTGAACAGTATAAACGTTTACAAATTGACAATAACAAACTCTTAAACTATAAAAATATATCACAATACAAGCTAAATTGCACTGTAGTTTGTAGTCTGCTGTAAAACTCAGAAAAACCTATAAAAGCAACGTTTGTAGATCGAGTAGTAAGTTTCATAAATACATAAAGCGACATGTATTTAATAGGATATATAATTTGTCAAAATCAGTATTTTCAAATTGATCGGGTATAGCTACTGTATTATTTATATAATTTCAGCCAATTTAAGCCAATCAGCGATTCGTTTACATCAATTGTTTACATCGTGCCCGCATCTAACCTGCGAACGGGCATACTTTAGCCTCGTCAGGCCTCGTGTATAAATCGTGTTTATATTCTTTCAAAAATATCTTGATATTTTTATCAATTTATCTTGAATTGGCTGGCTTTTTTTCTCGCCATTCTACTTGCGATATTATTCCGAAGTTATTTATCAACATGGAATCTTATCCTCATCTGGTAAGTAGTCAAATACAACATATTATATATTTAAATACCAAATTTGTGCAAATATATGTCCCACATATTTTATAATACATGAGTTCGCCAGTTCGGCAAATATTTACTATACTATCTATAGTTAATATTGCCGTATCTTCGGCGTAGAGTTCACATGGAATGCACTCTGGAATTTTTTTATTAATATATTACACTGTATAAAATATTGGATATTTTCGAGGATATTTTAAGGCATTTGTCAACATAGTTCACAAAAAGATTTATACAATATTAAAAACAATCCTTCTGTGACTTCTTTTTAAACAGTGAAAACATTCTCAGGAGATATTGAATTAAATCCTGGTCCTGTATTTCTGTATATTGACTCCGTAACTCTGTTCAAAACAACAGTCCAACTATAAAGCTGTCATCAAATGTAGTGTTAGAGCAAAGGTTGAAGATGTTATCAGTTAAAATACTTATACATTTTGGTTTTACACATTAAGAGTTAATTAAACAAAATTTTTACCAACATTTTCAAATAAAAGAATCCTCACCCTCCCGAGCCTCATTACATTGTCATTTTGCTTTCTAACATAAATATTTTTCTTTAGAGATTAATACAAGAATGAAGAATAAATGTACTGGATATTGGCTGGATAATTTTGTCAGAACAACCAACTTGCAAGACAATCTTACCTAAATTCATTAGTATGGAAAATAACTTAACAGCTATACAATGAGTAATCATACATTATATGGTGGATTTGATCAATGGCACACAATGTACAAAACTAAACTTGTGATACCTTCTACTCAAACCAATAATCTCCCACAACACAATTGTTTTTGTGTGAATGTGCTGTACGTGTTAAACCGAACAGTGTGGTATATCATTAACTGTGCACAGAACTGGAATTTAATTACATACTTCACTCATGACCTTCAAAACATTCTCAATTATTCAGTGGTCTTCGACATGTTCACCAAATATTTTGTGTATGTTACTCAACAGTTAACATTGGCAAGTGTAAACAACAAGTGACATAATTTTTGCTTCATATGATTACAATAAAGTTTTGAAAATTTGATGAGTATGAATTGAATGGACAGGTGACAGTTTACTAAATAGCCGGCTGTATAGACACTTTGAATATTGTTTGCATGAAACTTTTATTTCCTGACTGCATAATTATTTGTTACAATCATGATCACATTATAAAGTTAGTTAAATTTTCTCGGTGCTGGGGTGGGTAGCACTTGCCCTGCTGCACTCCCCGCTGTGTACAGCCCTGTTTTAAATCTTATCTGCCATTTTAATAAGTGATGAAATATTTCAATTGTCCCATGTCATCTTCATTATTCAGTTTCTTTCAAGAAAATACAAAATGTGATCAAGTTTTTTCGCAGATACATGTACGCGTCGCGTACCTATTTTTGTATCTGCGAAGCAGATATATATGCTATCGCAAACGTACTGTTACCGTACCGTGACCGTACCGTATGTTAGCACATAGCCATTCAGCGACGAGCTTATATATTTTAAGCCATTTTATGCCAATTTAAGCCAATCAGCGATTCGTTTACATCAATTGTTTACATCGTGCCCGCTGATCTAACCTGCGAACGGGCATACTTTAGCCTCGTCAGGCCTCGTGTATAAATCGTGTTATTCTTTCAAAAATATCTTGATATTTTTATCAATTTATCTTGAATTGAAGTTATTTATCAACATAGAATCTTATCCTCATCTGGTAAGTAGTCAAATACCATATATTATATATTTAAATACCAAATTTGTGCAAATATATGTCCCACATATTTAATAATACATGAGTTGCCAGTTCGGCAAATATTTACTATACTATCTATAGTTAATATTGCCACAGAATAAATAATTGTATTGCCGTATCTTCGGCGTAGAGTTTACATGGAATTCACTCTGGAATTTTTTTATTAATATATTACACTGTATAAAATATTGGATATTTTCGAGGATATTTTAAGCCATTTGTCAACATAGTTCACAAAAATATTTATACAGTATTAAAAACAATCCTTCTGTGACTTCTGTAATATTTTAAACAGTGAAAACATAGCAGGCAATATTGCCAATTAACAATATCAAAGGAACCTATTGAACAGAACTCAGAAGATATTGAATTAAATCCTGGTCCTGTATTTCTGTTTATTGACTCCGTAACAACTGTCGATCCAACTATAAAGCTGTCATCAAATGTAGTGTTAGAGCAAAGGTTGAAGATGTTATCAGTTAAAATACTTATACATTTTGGTTTTACACATTAGAGTCAATTAAACAAACTTTTTACAAACATTTTCAAATAAAAGAATCCTCACCCTCCCGAGCCTCATTACATTGTCATTTTGCTTTCTAACATAAATATTTTTCTTTAGAGATTAATACAAGAATGAAGAATAAATGTACTGGATATTGGCTGGATAATTTTGTCAGAACAACCAACTTGCAAGACAATCTTACCTAAATTCATTAGTATGGAAAATAACTTAACAGCTACAATGAATAATCATATATTATATGGTGGATTTGATCAATGGCACACAATGTACAAAACTAAACTTGATACCTTCTACTCAAACCGATAATCTCCCACAACACAATTGTTTTTGTGTGAATGTGCTGTACGTGTTAAACCGAACAGTGTGGTATATCATTAACCGTGCACAGAACTGTAATTTAATTATATACTTCACTCATGACCTTCAAAACATTCTCAATTATTCAGTGGTCTTCGACATGTTCACCAAATATTTTGTGTATGTTACTCAATAGTTAACATTAGCAAGTGTAAACAACAAGTGACATAACTTTTGCTTCATATGATTACAATAAAGTTTTGAAAATTTGATGAGTATATGGATTGAATTGACAGGTGACAGTTTACTAAATAGCCGGCTGTATAGACACTTTGAATATTGTTTGCATGAAATTTTTATTTCCTGACTGCATAATTATCTGTTACAATCATAATCACATTATAAAGTTGGTTAAATTTTCTTGGTGCGGGCGTGGGGGGGGGGAGCACTTGCCCTGCCGCCCTCCCCGCTGTGTACAGCCCTGTTGTAAATCTTATCTGCTATTATAATAAGTGATGAAATATTTCAATTGTCCCATGTCACCATTATTCAGTTCCTTTCAAGAAAATACAAAATGTGAATCAAGTTTTTTCGCAGATACATGTACGCCTTGCGTACCTATTTTTGTATCTGCGAAGCAGATATATTGCTATCGCAAACGTGCCGTACCGTACCATACCGTACCGTATCCCTAGCCATTCAGCGACGAGCTTATATAATTTAAGCCAATCAGCGATTCGTTTACATCAATTGTTTACATTGTGCCCGCATCTAACCTGCGAACGGGCATACTTTAGCCTCGTCAGGCCTCGTGTATAAATCGTGTTATTGTTTCAATAATATCGTGATATTTTTATCAATTTATCTTGAATTGGCTGTCTTTTTTTTATTCCGAAGTTATTTATCAACATGGAATCTTATCCTCATCTGGTAAGTAGTCAAATACCACATAATATATATTTAAATACCAAATTTGTGCAAATATATGTCCCACAAATTTTATAATACATGAGTTCACCAGTTCGGCAAATATTTTATACTATACTATCTATAGTTAATATTGCCGTATCTTCGGCGTAGAGTTTACATGGAATGCACTCTGGAATTTTTTTATTAATATATTACACTGTATAAAATATTGGATACTTTCGAGGATATTTTAAGCCATTTATCAACATAGTTCACAAAAAGATTTATACAGTATTAAAAACAATCCTTCTGTGACTTCTGTAATATTTTAAACAGTGAAAACATTCTCAGGAGATATTGAATTAAATCCTGGTCCTGTATTTCTGTATATTGACTCCATAACTCTGTTCAAAACAACAGTCCAACTATAAAGCTGTCATCAAATGTAGTGTTAGAGCAAAGGTTGAAGATGTTATCAGTTAAATTAAAATAATTATACATTTTGGTTTTACACATTAGAGTTTATAATTAACCAAATTTTTAGAAACATTTTCAAATAAAAGAATCCTCACCCTCCCGAGCCTCATTACATTGTCATTTTGCTTTCTAACATAAATATTTTTCTTTAGAGATTAATACAAGAATGAAGAATAAATGTACTGGATATTGGCTAGATAATTTTGTCAGAACAACAAACTTGCAAGACAATCTTACCTAAATTCATTAGTATGGAAAATAATTTAACAGCTACAATGAGTAATCATATATTATATGGTGGATTTGATCAATGGCACACAATGTACAAAACTAAACTTGTGATACCTTCTACTCAAACCGATAATCTCCCACAACACGATTGTTTTTGTGTGAATGTGTTGTACGTGTTAAACCGAACAGTGTGGTATATCATTAACTGTGCATAGAACTGGAATTTAATTATATACTTCACTCATGACCTTCAAAACATTCTCAATTATTCAGTGGTCTTCAACATGTTCACCAAATATTTTGTGTATGTTACTCAACAGTTAACATTGGCAAGTGTAAACAACAAGTGACATAACTTTTGCTTCATATGATTACAATAAAGTTTTGAAAATTTGATGAGTATGGATTGAATTGACAGGTGACAGTTTACTAAATAGCCTGCTGTATAGACACTTTGAATATTGTTTGCATGAAATTTTTATTTCCTGACTGCATAATTATCAGTTACAATCATAATCACATTATAAAGTTAGTTAAATTTCCTCGGTGTGGGGGTGGGGGTAGCACTTGCCCTGCTGCACTCCCCGCTGTGTACAGCTAGCCCTGTTTTAAATCTTATCTGCCATTATAATAAGTGATGAAATATTTCAATTGTCCCATGTCATCTTCATTATTCAGTTTCTTTCAAGAAAATACAAAATGTGAATCAAATTTTTTTCGCAGATACATGTACGCGTCGCGTACCTATTTTTAAAGCAGGCAACTAACCATCACCAAATTTTGCTTGAAAGTAGAATAGCATGTGGATATGATGTGGAATAAAAATTACTGATGTGTCTGTATGGCTTCCATAAAACTTTTTCCAATAAAGGTGATGTATATTTCGTGTCTTCAGAAACACATAATTAGACTTTTTGCTGTCCAATAACACATTACTGGTTGCAGATACAAAGATGAAAGTGCAATATTTGAAATCTCCACACACAAATACAGCTTTGTGCAGATTTTGATGGATATACCATGTACGGGTATGAAGTTACAGGTCAAAATGTAAAATAGGGTAAAGGAGAATTTAGCACTGGCCACGCCCACTTTTTTGCTTTTCAGGCCATATTTCGAATTGCGATATCTCAAAAACTATTGCAGCTACGATGCTCAAATTTTGAACTTAAACTATTCCCACACAATGTTAACTGCCTGCGAAATATAAAGAAATTTGGAGACGGTGGGTGTCAAATCAGTTTTTTTTGTGTTGAAATGGCATGGAATTACTCTTATGAAACATTATGAGCCATCGTATACTATACTAAATATTCTGTTTTAATTTTAGTGTCGACTCTCAACATTCCAAGGAACTGGCTCATGAGTATGGAGGGCCACAACTGTTTTAATAATTAAGGTATGGTGTACACAGTATTTATGGTATTTGTAATTGTCTTGCCCAAGGCCAAAAAAAAATATGTGGGTTTCCGGTTTCTTCTTATAAAAACTTAGGTAGGGTAGGTCGGATTTAAATTTTTTTTTTAAACTTTTTTTTAATTTTCCAAACAAACGAACGCCTTTTTATTTAGTCAGTGCTTCCACATCCAAAGATAAATTTCCCTAATATTGCCTCAAATTTCAATTTTTCACAAACTTTTTACTCTAAGTGGAAACACTTAAAAGCATGATCCAATAAAAATGTTTAGGGTCAGAATTTCGACGTCCAAAAGCTAGGTAGGGTCGGGAAACCGGAAACCCACATATTTTTTTTTGGCCCGATGGATATATTTTAAATCCTTATACCGGTAACTCCTGTGGTATCTGGATTCTGGTATCACTTTACCATACTTTACTCAATTTTTGAATATTAATTACCGGGAGATATATGTTGGGTCACAAAACTCACAACACGGCAACGTCTATAGAGTGGTATCACTTTAGTTTTGCTCACACCAGAGAATCGTCCTATATATGACTAAAGCTAGACAATTGTACTGTACTTGTACATAGCACATGTCTCAAAATTTGATTTAAAAACTTTTGAGCATAGTATACAAAAAGTATAATATGCAGCTAATTCTTATGATGTTGTCACAAGCAATGCAGTAGTCAAATGTCACATGCCAGCAATATTATCTCCATTTGCTTGCATTTTGTCAAAAATATTTGCATTTTGGATTGCAGAATTGACTATTACATGTGACAACCTTTGCATGTGCACGGTATTTAAAGAATGGTCCTTAAAATGATTTTTTCTGTGTTGGTGTTATGTACTCAGGTGAATATGATGTTCGTGCAATGTTACTCTGAGTGTTTAGCCACACCGGGGAAGCTTGAAAAATAGGCCTGGCCAGGGTGGGAATCAAAGCTACGACCTTGGAATGCCCAATGCTCTGCCAACTGAGCTATCATGATTACTAGATTGCATTGGTATCGAAAGAACTAGACTCAGTTCTGAAATATCACATACTCGAACCGACTTGACTGCGTAGCTCACTTGGCAGAGCATTGAGCTAGTATTCCAAGGGTCGTAGGTTTGATTCCAACCGTGGCCAGGCATATTTTTCAAGCTTACCCGGTGTGGATATACACTCAGAGTAACATCACAGACATATTCACCTGACTACATAACACCAATGCAGAAAAAATCATGATTACTAGATTGCATTGGTATCGAAGGAACTAGACTCATTTCTGAAAATCACATAGTATTACTCGAACCGACCTGACTGCGTAGCTCAGTTGCCAGAGCATTGGGCTAGTATTCCAAGGGTCGTAGGTTCGATTCCCACCGTGGCCAGGCATGTTTTTCAAGCTTGCCCGGTGTGGATATACACATACACTCAGAGTAACATCACAAACATCATGGTCTCTAAAATGTTTACGCGGTTTTTACATATGATTTGGTACAAGTTCTCGTGAACACCAGAACAAATTATTTTGCGTGTTTAAATTTGCCACCAACATTAACACACAGCAAGGGATTAAAGACTTTGAAGATCCGTCAACAGCTTTAGCTTTAATTTACACAGTATAACCAATTTTTTAAGATTGAATTTTTATTATTTTATAAAGGACGAGGTTTGAACTTATAACACTGCATTTAATTTTGATAAGCATTAATTTAGCTTTGTATTTCAAGGGGGTTGCTCAATCTAAAACATCCGTCTTTGGGTGTTTGTGACATTTGTGACACTCTATTTGAAAGTTACCTTTTGCTTTGTCTCCCTGAGCAATGTATACATTTAAATACATGCAGTAAATGACATTTTTATGCTCATTGCTTGTAATGCCTCGATAACCTCGTGGATGAATCTGTAAGGCTTCCAAAGTCGGATTTCTTGCTGAGCAAAGTTGTGGCATGCATAAGCAGTCTACCTAACACCCCCCCCCCCAAATTACTTACTGTATGTCGCCTGCGACGAAAAGTATGTAAAATGATTATGAAGAAGAATTTAAAGAACTTTCAGAGTCTGAACAACGCGCATACGGTGGAAGGAAAAGTCATCCAGGCAATGTCATCCAATCATCAAATCAACATTTGATACAAAATTGTACTGTGTGAACTCAATAGTCAACATTTGTACTATACGTTTGCTAAGAACTTGTAGTAGTGTCAAGCTTATTTGTTATTATTTTGTATCTTTCTTTAGAGACTTGCACGCAGGCTGAAGCACGTGGAAAAGGCAAATTGGGGTGCCCAGAAAACTGCAAGAGTGTTCGATGTTATGAGGGCAGGCTACTGTACACGTCCTCAGAAGAAAGCGAGGTCGACGAAACAACAAAAAGGATTATGCGTTACAACGTTCGTAGGCTACCCTGGGAGAGTCCATCTCTATACGAAGGGCAAAGAAAAAGTTAGACAGGCTCCACACCTTGTCTTTGTCAGAACTGGTACGGAGCAGAATTGTTCCTCGCGAGGATGGACAGCCCTCCATTTGACCTAAGCCAAACGACTTCCCGGAGTGGGCAGCTAAGAATTAGGATGATAATGTTGTTGATGAGAGTGCCCAGTCATTATCCCTAGTGGCTCTTCGCTGAATGACTCTGTTAATGACATTTTAAATGATCATGAGTCTGATTGCTTTAGTTTATCAGTATAGTAAAGACCCACGATATATCACCCAAAGTTTTTCATGTTCTAATGTATTAATAGTGCTTTATGTATTTGTTGTGAACCTGCATGGCTTCTTAAACAGGTTCATACAAAATTCTAAATAGAAATGTTAGACTGACAGGTTTTTATTCGTGGGTTTTCATTCTGCACGTGATTGATAATTTGATAATCAAATTTATGAGTTTGCGTACTTTACACTGTTTATACGATATGCATTTATTCTGCATGGCAGATTTTTATGTTATTGATATGGTAAATATATATAAAATTGAAGAAAAAATTATGTGTGCTGAAATCTTTTTTTGATCTTTGGAGACATTACTTCCTGCTTTGCTATTAAACTCTCCACTGGAGCAGCTTGTTTGCTATTACGTTCAAATCTGGGAAACGCCAGAGATATCTATGAATGGCATTACTTTTGTTTTATTGATCATCTTACCTGCACGTACAATTTTTAACGAAAATATCTAAAACATGGCTTAACTGTAACCATTATTATTTGACATTTGCACTTGCGATTTTGAATAGTTTGTTTAACCATTAATGTTTAACCATTAATGGTTAAACAATACTATAGGTATTTAAATGGCAAATGGAAACGTCCAATAGACAATACACGTTTCTTTTCTGTTCTTTTCGTACGACATTAAATGTGTTTTAAGGTTAAATAAACATACAAAACACCTTTGCTTAAAGTTGAGTAAAGACATGTACTGTACATTAAATGTTATTAAAGGTTAAATAAAAATACAAAACACCTTTTCATAAAGTTGAGTAAAGGCATGTACAGGTACCTTTTCACAATTTCAACACATATTAAATGTGATTAAAGGTAAAATAAAGATTCAAAACACCTTTGCTTAAAGTTGAGTAAAGACATGCAGCTTTTTACAATTTCAACACCACATTAAATGTGATTAAAGATGTAAAATACCAGAGCAGAAAAGCTTTGTATATGTAGCTTCAAGGTACCTTTACAACTCATTTCTCTTCGCAGTTAAAGACAAGTTAGAAACCTTTAATTCCCTTTAAACAACCTTTTCTCATTCTTTAATAGGTCGTCTTTAATCATCTATAATTATACTATAATTTGGTCATTTAAAGCCTCCAGAAAAATCTTTAATCTGCATGCTGAAAGGAGAGTTTAGGTACATTTACTAAATTTAATCAAACTGATTAAATGTGAATAAAGCCGCCAATAACATCGCTTTACGCCACCTTTAACCATGATGATAGCTACTGATTTCGTCCTGTGTTAGTGATTCAATCAATGATTCAATGATTCATTCAATGACTCACTCTATGATTCAATCTAGGATTCAATGATTCAATCAATGATTCAATGATTCAATCTAGGATTCATTCTATGATTCAATGATTCACTCTATGACTCAATCTTAGGATTCAATGATTCACTCTAGGATTCAATGATTCAATTTAGGATTCAATCTAGGATTCAATGATTCAATCAATGATTCAATGATTCAATGTAAGATTCATTCTATGATTCAATGATTAAATCTAGGATTCAATGATTCATTCTAGTATTCAATGATTCAATCTAGGATTCAATGATTCAATGAATGATTCAATGACTCAATCTAGGATTCAATGATTCAATCTAGGATTCAATCTAGGATTCAATCTAGATAGAGATAGAGATGAGATGAATCGTTTATTAAATCAATTATTGCAGTCCAATGACTGAATTACAATTGGTTGTTATAAAATTTATAAATACATAGTACTAATGTTTAAAAAAATTGTTATATATATATATATATATATATATATATATATATATATATATATATATATATATATATATATATATATATATATATATATATATATATAATTATTAATATTATTATTTAAAGGGGAAGTCAGAATTCAGAACAACTTAGGCTGATATGAAAGATCATATAATGCTTACCTCTCACGCAAAGTCCCACATCTCCAAGTTATAACCAAGTCGAGAAATAAAGCGATAAATGTGCTAAAATTTACATATAACGCAGCCGCCATTTTGTACATCACAGCGAAGCTGCGATCACGCAGCGGTTTTACCTTGTGACGTCATTGCGCGGTTGGCTTTTACAGCACATGTAAACAAAGACGAAATAGTATTTATAAATTTAAGAAAAATACTGTATGAAGAGAAATGGATCTTGATTACTCAAACGAATCTTCGAGCGATGGTTCTGGAAGCAGTAGATCGAGTTATAGCGAAGATATGAACGTCGAAAGAGACGTAAACATGATTCAATCTTACGCGTTTGAACCAAATGGCTTCGGAATCTTCGTCAAGTTCTGACAAAACCACCAGACTTCAGGACACGAACTGGTAATTATTTACTAAATTTGCTTCTATCATTTATGTGGTAGATATGTAGGTTAAGTTTTTTCAGCAACATGCACAACTATACATTATTATGGGCGGCATTATTATTATGTTTGTACTTCAAATAAAGGTAAAAAATGTATTAAAAACTTTATTATGTAATATTTACATTGAATTTCGTGGTTGAAGTTGAACCAACTATGGCTAAAAATCGTAAATTCAACTGCTATGCTTTAGCCCAAATTAACTTGGTTTAGCCCAAATTAACTTATGATTAAATTGGAACTTGCCTTAATGCATGTAGGTGCCTTTGTACTCACTGCCAAATAATGGATAGGGAAGAAGAAAGTATTTGCTGGCAAGAGATCCCAGCTTGTGTTTCTATAAACCAAGAAGCAGCACAAATTGAGGAGATACCTGTCCCAGAATGTATTACTGATAACCCTGCATTTCAGTATTTATGTCTAAATTATTGGGTCTTACAGGTTGCTTGGAGCAATTATAGACAACATTATGGCATAAAGGCACATGAAGGGCCTGAAGATATATTAGGCGAAGAGATAAGGGTCCCCTTGCCATCTTGTGCAGTTAGTTGTATTCGAGCACACTTCCCACCACCAGGTTTAGAAGAGGACTTTGTTTTTGAGGTTTTTAATTTGCAGCTGAGTAATTAAATATGTGATAGGGGTTTTCATTTCTTACTTTCTGTATATTATTGTAATATTGCTATTTGGCTTGCTATATTATTAACATTATTTTCAACCTACAGTAATCTGCTTGTTTTGTTTTGTCAAGTAATATTTTCTAATTACAACTAATTATAATACATTATGTAATATTTACAACTATCTTGTTCCTCTCCATTTAAAAGTGTTATTGTTATAAGAAAAAAGAGTCTGCTTCATTCTTCGGGAAACTTTATCCAATTAGTTGTCTCCTTATTTTAGGCATTGGGTCTAGATAATTAATCTAGTTTCATTAAAACAATCACAGTTCCCAACAATTCTCCTTATAATGTTAACTATTCTGGCATTAGATAGTCTAAGAGTAAAATATCAAAGTAGGGTGCATTTTGGCTAAATGGTTTCACCAGAGACTATGAGCAGGAAGTCTGGTTAACCCATTGACACCCAATGCTCCCCATTTAGTAAATTTGCCTTGTATTAGACAAAGTAAAATAACAAAGTAGAGTACGTACATGCAAGCTAAATCAGTTTACAAGAGAATATGCATATAAATCTGCTTAACTGGTCCCCCCCCCCATTAATGCTTCTCCTACACTTCTCTGTGATGCGTAAACTGGCATAAAAGTAGACAGAGTAAAATAACAAAGTAGGACATTGCGGCTCAACCCCGTGGCGGAAACTTTGCGAAAAAATGGAGGTGGGGGGGGGGAATTAGGTTACAACATATGACCACATTTAGTAGCTGGAAATCTTAGTTCTCTCAACTTTCTTAATGGAGGGGAACAAGATAGTTGTAAATATTACATAATGTATTATAATTAGTTGTAATCAGAAAATATTACTTGACAAAACAAAACAAGCAGATTACTGTAGGTTGAAAATAATGTTAATAATGTAGCAAGCCAAATAGCAATATTACAATAATATACAGAAAGTAAGAAATGAGAACCCCTATCACATATTTAATTACTCATCTGCAAATTTAAAACCCTCAAAAACAAAGTCCTCTTCTAAACCTGGTGGTGGGAAGTGTGCTCGAATACAACTAACTGCACAAGATGGCAAGGGGACCCTTTATCTCTTTGCCTAATATATCCTCAGGCCCTTCATGTGCCTTTATGCCATTATGTTGTCTATAATCGCTCCAAGCAACCTGTAAGACCAAATAATTTAGACATAAATACTGAAATGCAGGGTTATCAGTAATACATTCTGGGACAGGTATCTCCTCAATTTGTCCTGCTTCTTGGTTTATAGAAACACAAGCTGGGACTCTTGGCAGCAAATACGTTATTCTTCCCTATCCATTATTTGGCAGTGAGTACAAATGAATTATGTACGTATGAATTATGTTTAACAAATATAGAACATTTTCCGTGTTGATATACAGTTATATCAACACGAGTGGAATTGGGAAAAGGATAAATTGTATGTAAGCCCGAAGGATAAGCAAAATTACCGTGTTTACAAGCGGCGGAAAATTTCCCGTGTTGACATTGAGTTATATCAACACGGCTCTTAGCCAATCAGCGTTCAGAATTTACAAATGCTATATTATAATTACAAATAATTGTGCAAGACATCAACGTTACGCGCCAAAATGCGATAACAATATACAGTATAGGTATAATAATATAAATGTAACACGCAAAAAACGAAAATGGAAAAAAAACTATAGAGTATCATTTTTGGCGATAACAGTGAAATATGGTGTACACTGGCAATTAGGAATTCAGTGAGTGATATTGCCACTGTTTATTCTAGTGGTTAAAACAATTTATTATATAAAGTACAGTGCTTTATAGAGATTTCGAGCACTGATAAAAGTGATAATCTCACATGTGAGATTATTTATGATAATCTGAAAATTATCGTTTTTCAATTATCGCTTTTTCTGTAAAAATTATCGCTTTTGAAAGACTGTCCTTTATATAATATTGCGCTCACTCGTGAGATATCATGTTCAACACTCGAAATAAATCTGGTATTTCCGCGCACCCATGTATTATTCTCTATAGCCTATAATAATTTAATACGACTTTACCTCTTGTCGAAGAACATGTTTTTCCGGCGTCTTCCGTGTGCCCGCAATTTTCATTATATCTGATAGTGTGCCACAGTCTCATGCAAGTGCTTATTAATTAAAATTTAAAATATATAATGATTTTACCTGTTGAAGAGCATTCTACTCCTGCATCTTCACTGTGCCCGCAATTTTCAATTCCCCACCCTCCATGAGAACAACTGCTCAAGCGTAGCTCACTCCCAGTACACGCGACATCATCTAACCATATCTTCCCAGTACCATCAGGAACATCGCCTCCTTGAAAAGCTTTAATAGTATATTTATAACCAAGTTCACGACATACAACCCTGGCATCGTTCATATCCCACGCATCATCACAGACTGTCCCCCATCTATCATTGTAAAATACTTCCACACGACCAGCGCCATTTGCACTAGATGGCCCTTGCAACCTGATAGGTATACATGAAACTGTAAAAAATAATTGAAATTAAAACAACAGGTGGCAAGATAGATGACGAGGTATGATTTTCGACTACCTTTTAAATTTTAATTATGATGCATAACATCATGTATGCAGTGTCAGTTTCAATAGTACACCATATAGATCTAGATTTATTTATATCACCAAATTTATTTCTATATTTATTACCAATTATTCCTTGTAAAAGTCGAACGTTGATGGCGAAAATTTATTGCATGCATGCTTGAGGTATTTACAGTCGTACCTATAAAAACGTTTCGAAAAATGTTGATGTTTGTTAATTATTACAACTTTTTACGATTGTGGTTGGTTTCACGAAATGCTAAAGAGTGCTCGATATCATATGTAGTATTTAAAACACGAGAAGGAGCCTTTTATCATATTTAAAACGCGAGGCGCAGCCGAGCGTTTTAGAAATGATAAAACGCGAGTTCGAGTGTTTTGAATAGCTTAAAATACGACTACAAAAGAATACTAATTAGGATGAACAATTATATAATCATACTAACTACGATGAACAATTATATAAAGAATACTAATGAAGATGACTTTTCATGTCACGTGAAGTCACTCCACGTGACATGTTATGGCTGACATGATTTGCTACCAGGTTTATGAATTTTTAATGAATATTTTAAAGATATGTACAGCCGATAATGTAGTTTTTTCCGGAAGAGGTTCCCACTACAGCCCGACATGTTTCATCTAACATGAGCCACCTCATGATTCCTCTTGAACGAAACAGGCTGTAGTGTAGTTGCAACCTTTTGGGGTAAAACTACATACCATAACATTTTAGAGGTAATTCTAATCTCACTTCTCGTTAAATCACGTGTGGTTCTAATAGTGTATAGAACAATAATTATTAATTATTAATACTAATAGAAATAGATATTTTAACACAAGGATTTTCCCATTCATTAATTATTTCTTGGGAGAGCAAGTGTCATGTAAGTGTCATGAGAGCAAGAGGTGTAGGACGCCGAAACATGCGTGTCTGCATATTGTACTATTATGCTACTTCACTTCGGTGTTGTAGAGCACTCTGTGGAGTTAATTGGGTATCCATTAGCAATAACGCAAAGCTCACTTCCCTCGTGGTTGTTTGAGCATAGATATACAGTATATGTATAAGATTTGGTTTCGTTGGTTATAAAAAATTTTGGCAAAGTGCTCAATGGAAAACAAGAGCAAATTTAAATTAAGGTACAACAAATCAACAAAATCCACCAGGCATTTTTATTACTTATTTTATTATTGGCATGACAAAATTACTGGATGCTGATTGGTTGAGAGGAGTACAATTATTTCATTAATTGTACTGCATGCAGTACAATTAATGATTTTCTCAAAACAAACAAAATGGCGGAAAGGTATTTTAAACACAATTGCGAAATGAAATTGCCGTGGAGGAACTAGATCAAAATACGAACAAAAGCACAAAATTTTGCTTGAACAAAAGAACTAAATGAAAATACAAACAAAAGCACCAACTGGCAGGACTGATGGGCTTTGGCGAGAGAATACGATGTTGACATTGAGAAGTACGTATCCAATTTTGTCATGCTAATAATAAACAAGTAATCATGCGATGTTGCTCGTACAATTAGGGATTAATAGTACTCATGTTAATTTGGACGTTTTCCAAATTGGACTCGCCCCGGCGGCTCGTCCAATTTTGGCAAAATTTCCAAACATCACTCGTACTATTAATCCCTAATTGTACTCTCCATCGCATGATTACCTATACAAATAGTTTCGTACCACAATATGTGGCTAGTGGATTTAGTTGAGTTGTTGTACCTTAATTTATATATATATATATATATATATATATATATATATATATATATATATATATATATATATATCTTAAGATTTTGGTTTACGAAACACAAACAGTGCTCAATACCATATAGATAGAGCGTAATAGTTTTTTGTTTTACCTCAAAAAACCACAACAGTCTGTTTCATCCGTATAGGAATCATCAGGTGGTGAGTAATTTCGAAATTGTAGGTTGCTTTTATGCTATCGAAAGAATGTGCGGAATGCGTGTAGGCGAAACAATGCTTAGGCGAGACAATGCATGCTTGGGTCATTAGGTTTTGTTAACGACCTTGTTTACTCGAAACAGGTTTTTGTGACGACATTTGTCGAAAATTTCGCTTCTTTTATTGAGTAAATTGTCTTTGTTTATGTCTTTCAAAATGCAAAATTTTTCTTCCAAACATAAATTGCAGCGTTTCGATCCCCCTGTGTACGAAATAGCGTGTTTTAAAATTGACCATTTGATGGTATAATCCTATTGTTTTCTTTTAATTTCCAAATATGTTTCGAAAGTTCCGTTTTGTTTGAGTCTTTTTTATGACGAAAAGATGAAGTGTGGTTAGCGTAACGTTCCTTAAATGTAGTCGCTGTCATACCAATGTAGTGTTTAGTGTCGTTCGTGTTGTTGGTTGTGACTGTGGCTTTGTAAATAATGTTGTTGGTCATACATTGTTTCGGTAGTGGGCAAGTGTTTTTGTTGTCGCGGTTACAGTTGTCAGTTTCCGTATTCTGTGATTGACTGTTCCTAATTATATGTGCGTTGTGTTTGGTGATTATAGACTTAACGTTGTTCATGCAGGTGATTATAGACTTAACGTTGTTCTTACTTTTAAAGTGTTTCTTTTAAAAATCTTGTGTAGTTTGGGCTGTAGTGGGAAGTGTTTGTCAATTAAACTTAATAATTCCCGTCCTATGTTCGTGTTAA
The DNA here is from genome assembly GCA_902702795.2 of Paramuricea clavata. Classification (NCBI taxonomy): domain Eukaryota; kingdom Metazoa; phylum Cnidaria; class Anthozoa; order Malacalcyonacea; family Plexauridae; genus Paramuricea; species Paramuricea clavata. The sequence goes on along the minus strand of CACRXK020000678.1, from coordinate 38,535 downwards.
CACTCTTACTAAATGGTGGGTTGAACCAAATATGTTGCGTTGCCTATTCCTACGTGTCCGTTGCGGTGCATCCTGAGTGTACGTAAATTCGTGATCAAAGTTACTATGTCTAAGAGCGTTCTGGTAAATAGGTGTAGATTCCTTAAATGTTTGTTCGTCCGATGAGAGAAGTGCAATGCGTTTGTTGATAGCTGTAGGTAATTGTCCTGTACTGCTTGGTGGATGGTTTGAGTGTCTGTTGATGTACAATGGATCGTCATTGGGTTCATTGGGTTCAATTGGATCGTCATTGGGTTCAATTGGATCGTCATTGGGTTCAATTTGACCTGAAAATCACCGCCGAAGTAAATATGAACGTTGTATTTTTTTTTAGATGTTATTTTCGACCTGATCAACGCAAAACATAAACCATACAGAAAACTCAATGACGATCCATTGTACATCAACAGACACTCAAACCATCCACCAAGCATTACAAGACAATTACCTACAGCTATCAACAAACGCATTGCACTTCTCTCATCGGACGAACAAACATTTAAGGAATGTACACCTATTTACCAGAACGCTCTTAGACATAGTAACTTTGATCACGAATTTACGTACACTCAGGATGCACCGCAACGGACACGTAGGAATAGGCAACGCAACATAATTTGGTTCAACCCACCATTTAGTAAGAGTGTTAACACGAACATAGGACGGGAATTCTTAAGTTTAATTGACAAACACTTCCCAGTGTCTAAATTCAATAAGTCTAGATGATCTTACCGGACGCACTTTAACTTTTCTTTTTATAGGCTTAATGCCTAATTGATCTTTGTCTTTGTTCTCCATTTTATGCATGCGTGATCACTTGTTCCCAAGGGGGCCGAGGTTATAGGAGTATCATACAAATCTTTTATATTGGTAAAAATCAGATCTAGAATAGCATCATTTTTAGTTGGTGATTGAACTATTTGCTTCAAATTGCACTGTGAAGAGAGGGTCTTACAGTCAAATCTGTTACTATTAGGGTTAAAATCACCAGTAATAACAAATCCAGAATCAGGACTCTCTGTTGTGATTTTATCATAGGATGAAGCCAGATAATCATAAGCCAATTCAATTTTGTCTTGGCTAAGGCTAGAAGGCAAATAAATACACGCAACAACTAATCGTGAGATTGATCTAGGAAGACTCCTCGGCTGAATAGTTAGCCAAATACATTCAAATTTACTAGATGATAAATCACGTCGAATTCGATATAACAGATTTCGGTGAACATACACAGCAACTCCACCTCCTTTTTACCCAGTTCTGTCGCATCGGATAATGTCATAATCACTTAGACCAATTATTTCGTTAGAAATTTCTTCAGACAGCCACGTTTCAGCAATGCATATGATTTGAAATTCATGTTGGTCATTAACACAACGAAGTTCGTCAACTTTTCCCGCAATAGATCGAGCATTTAACACCAGAAAGTTTGGTAAATCATAAGTCTTATCACAATTTAATAATTTTGGTATTACACAGTTTGAAGGATTGTGAAAGCGACGATTCCCATGATCAAGAAGTCTAGTATTTCGAGATGTAATTCTCACTGCTATACGATGTTTATTCTTTCCAGATCTTTTCCCTCTATATTTCTCTCGGATACCAAGATAACCAATTCTCTGCCAGATATCATTTTTCAAACATTGGTAGTTTTTAAATTTTAAATAGAAAGTGCCAGAATATTTCATTCAAAGGCTTCAAATTATTCAAAAATGGAGAGCTCTAAACTGCCGTGGCAGCCATGACGGCGCCAGTCTGCAATGGGAGAGCAAGTGTCACGTATATCAATACGAAAGTCATTGCGTGTCTAGATGTGTACCAAGCTGCACTGATGAGGCGTGGGAAGCCGAAACATGCATGTCTGCAGATTGTACTGATTGTATATATACTAGAAAATACATGCATGCAGAAACCCTCGCCTTGCTGACAACTGAAAACCATTGTATTTTCCGAAATGAAGTATCTAAAGTAGTTGTCATGGTAACACGAAATTTTTTAAGAATATTCTTACAAATGAAAAATCGCCTAAAAATATCACTTTTAATTACAAAATTATTAATTTCCCAACATATATATGTTAGGTATGCTATTATACGTAATTAAGCCTTAATTTAAGGTAAAATTCAACCAGAAACGCTTCGCAAAACGTTTTAAAGTCACTAGTGTCCTTTATGAAACTAAACTGCCTTTTAAAATGGCTTTATCGATAAACTTTGAGTTTGCAATAAAATGATTTCAAATTCTCGCTTGCAAATAACTTTTCTTTCTTTTTTATTTATTTAAAAAATTCAATATCATAAAAAAGGGAATCAATATTAAAGATACATTGAAATTATATGCTGTCTTGTTTAGTTGTTTCATATACCCAAAGGCCGTCGGGTTTTAAAACCATTATAAAATCAATATTTAAAACAAACTTACCTTCGTAAACGTGGGCTCCCTTCCTTTAGCCGATTCTTTCGCAGTTTCTTTCTGAGAGAGCTTTTGAAATTTACAAAATCTTGCAAAAATGCGAGCAGAAATGAAATATATTTGCAAGAAATTTATTAATCGTCAAATCAAGAAAAGTTTGCTATTTCGCTGTCGTCATGCAGTCGTTATAATGCAAACTTTAAATTGGACCAATCAGTGTCCGCTATTCATGACTGTCTGCCATATTTTTGAGATAAGTGAGGATGACCACCCACCCAACACCCCAACATCGTTGGTGACCCACGCCCGCGATAATTGATGAACTTTAGTCTTTGCTAATGCTTTCGTTTCCCCGGGTGTAAACAGCCGGGGAGAATTAGTACCCTCGCACGGCGCTTCGCGCCGTCGGCTCGGGGATAAGTGTATATATTTCCCCCTAAAGGAAACGATCAGGACTTAATTGACTACTTGTACGAGGCTTTAACAACAATTGAGGCACGATTCACCAATTGTGGCGTAATAATCCTTGGAGACTTCAATAAACTAAACCTTTCCAGACTGAAAAATAGGTTTAAACATGTCAGATCGTCAAATTTCCTACTCGTGGCTCTAGTTCGCTTGACCTGGTACTTACCAACATGAAACAGTTTATGATGAACCAACTAAACGTCCACCTTTTGGCCTCTCCGATTATTTATCAGTCGAAATTCAACCTTTGTAGATACCAACTAACCAAAAGGCGAAATTTTATTCGATCTCCAGTGCCTTGATACCCACGAAACGGCTGTTATGCGAAATATTTAGAAGAAGTGGATATTAAGGGCCTAATCGAAACGCAAAACTCATGTAATGCAAAGGTAGAAATGCTCGAATCAATTAATAATTAGCTATGGAGAAGATACATTACTACCCTTAAAATCCAAATTGAATGTCTCCAATGACCCCCCTTGGATCTCTCGATCATTAAAAAAATTGATCCGACACCGACAAGCCGCTCTAGCTCGTGTTGATGAGACACTGTTTGAATCCTTAAGAAACCAAGTCAATCGAGAACGCAAGTCGTGGCGAAGAAAATTATATTCATCGAAGGTTGAATATTTAAAAACCTGTTCACGGGTGGAGTGGTGGAAAGAAGCCAAAAAACTGAGCCGTATTTCGTCATAGGTTGGCGTAGACCTAATCTCTCTCTTACGGAACTTGGATTGTGGATCTGAAAACAATCCAACTGAATTGGAAGAACTGGCCAATATGATCAACAAAACATTTTTAGAACCTACAAAAGATTTTGATGCTCTACTTCCGGAAACTGGTGATGATATACCAATAGAAAATATACGACCGTACCACGTATCTGAAATGTCCGTCAGCAAGAAGCTAGCCAACCTAATTAAATCTAAAGCAACAAGACATTTTAGGTGCTCCAATTTCGGATATTCTCAACAGCTCCTACCAAGAAGCGAGTCTCCCTCAATCATGGAAATGCGCAGACATCGTTCAAATCCCCAAACAGAAACTAGTTCAAGAAGTAAACAAAGACTTGCGCCCAATTTCGCTGACACCCATAATTTCTAAAGTGACTGAGGATTATATTGTCGACGAATTCGTAAAACCAGTCGTGTCCGTAGAGTTGATCCGAATTAATATGGTGCGATCAAGCCCCGCGTTCGCCCTCCTGAGTATGATTCATAAGTGGAACGCAGCCACAGATTGGACGGGGGAAACTGTTAGAGTTATACTATTCGACTTCAAAAAGGCGTTCGACCTCATCGACCACCACTTGCTACTTTCCAAAATAAAGACGTATGATTTACCTCAATGAGTGTTTAAATGGATCAAATGGACTTTCTCACAGGAAGAAAAAAACGGGTCAAACTAAATCAAAATTCTTATTCAGATTGGGCCGACATTTCAGCCGGTGTTCCTCAAGGCACTAACCTGGGGCCGTGGCTGTTTATCATAATGATAAATGACTTAACGATTAACGATAGTAATATATGGAAATTTGTGGACGATACAACTTTAGACGAAATTGTTCGGAAAAATGAAGAAAGTAAAGTTCAAACCCTTATAGATAACCTAACAAGACAAATCTCTGAGAACCAATTCAAACTTAACGAAACTAAATGCAAGGAGTTACGAATCGGATTCTGCAAACCAAGAGCAATGTTTGACCCTATTATAGTGAATGGAGAAATCTTGGAAGTGGTCGACAGTGCTAAAATCCTTGGTCTGAGCGTTTCTAACAATTTGAAATGGAACAATCACATTGACCAAATAATATCGAAGGCGCGAAAGCGTCTCTATTTTCTCTCCCAACTTCAGAGAGCGAGAGTTGGCAAGAAAGAACTTGTCCTATTCTTTACAACGTGCATAAGACCAATCCTAGAATACGCAAGTCCTGTATTCCATAATGGTTTGACAAATTACCTCAGTCAGGATTTGGAGCGGATCCAAAAGAGAGCATTGCGAATTATCTTACCTTGGGTCTCATTTGAAGACGCTTTACAATCAACTGGCCTCCAACGACTCAGCCATCGAAGAGATGGTCTTTCAGACAAACTATTTGAAGAAATGGTGACTGATGGTAGCCATAAGCTTTATAATCTTCTTCCACCACGTAATGAAACTGTTAATATGATTCTTAGATCCAGTCATATATTTAACGTTGCATTTCAAACTAACCGTTTTAAAAATAGTTTTATTATACATAATGCATTAAGATTATACATTAGATTATTTTATTATACATATAGCATAGTGGAAGCATCCAAGATGGCGGATGCAAAAATTTTAGCTCTATCAAATTTTTAGCTTTTTCGAAATTTCAAACTTTTAGAAGATAGGAACAAACAATTTTAACTTTATAATAAACTCAATATTGGTTCTAGAGTTTATCTATGTGATATTTGGTCACATTGGCCCAAATACTTCTGTTAAATTTTAACACAACTTTTAAGTTCAAATTCAAAATGGCGGCGGCTAAAATGACCAACTTGCCAGGATTAATAACTGAATGTCAGAGTTTGCCAAAAGCGGTTCTGGTCGAAAAGTTACTCGAAGATAAAGACGTTGAAGAACTGTCAAATCTAAAATTGAAACTTTACGAAAAGTGCAAATATATAAAGGGTTTTCCTAATGGAGAATTTTACCAGAGGAGAAAACCGAAAGGCACAAGTTCTTACTCTAGCCTAGAGGATAGGCTTGCTGACGATGTGTATGAACTAATGACTTGTTTAGACACTGAAATCATCACTTCAGAAATAAAAGGTATGATCAAGAAAAATAGCGATATATCAGCTGTGGAAATTGACAATGAATCTGAGCGTGTTTTTACGCCAAATAACAATGAAACTCATAACAGTCCAGTTACAATGAATCGGTCAAGCGGCTGGACTGGAATGAAGAGCAAGCTTGCTTCTTTGGAAGCCGGACAGATCATCTTTCGTGAAGGGCTTACACGGGAAATAAACGAACTGTCTTCTAAAATAATCAATCTAAAGAAGATTGTCGAAGAAAAGAGAGAAGAGATAAAAACAGTAAAGACTGAGAACGAACTACAGCGAGAGGAGATAAATGCGATCAAAGCTGAAATTAAAGAACTGCGCTGTTTCCATGCCAAGATTGCTACGAAGTGTAACAAATTTGTTGCACTCAGCAGCACAAGAAAGCATTCCAAGAAAGAAATTCAGGAAAAACCGGAGCCCTTACTGGAAAAAGGGTTTAAACAAGTTTCATAAGAAATGCAGAGAATGTAGAAAAAGATGGTTACAGAATGGAAAATCACAAGATCGTGAGAACATTTACTATAGAGAATATAAAGAAGCGAAACGTCTATTTAGGAAAGAACTGAGAAAAAAGATATATTTAGAAGAACAAAAACAATTTGAATCGTTGGAAAAGCATTACGAGACTGACCGTAGCACATTCTTTAAAATCACCTCGAGCATTCGTAAGAAAAAAGAAGTGACCATTCAAGGGCTAAAGGTGGACAGAACCTTAATATACGATCCAGAAGATGTTCTGTCTGTGTGGGAAAAGCACTACAGTGATTTGCTCACACCTAAAACAAATCCTAAGTACGATGACGAGTTTCGAAGGTTTGTGGAGGCAAAATAAAAGAGTATGAGAGTGAAAGTTTCAATGCAGAAAATGATCCGTTAGACAATGCAGTTACAGAACATGAAGTGCTAGACGTTTGTTCCAAGTTGCCAAATGGAAAGGCGTCCGGACCCGATGGTTTAACGCAGGGTTTATTTTAACGTGCAGTTCTACACAGAATGTGCAGTTCTAAACCCATTTGTGCAGTTCTTAAAACACAAATGTGCAGTCACCAAACTAACAAAAATAGCCTTAATTAAAACAGTCTTCTGATTTACTCGTTACCCTTAGGGATGCTCCAGAAAATTCCAGAAATGCTGTCATTAATTGAGCATTAAAAATATAAACGATTTCTGGTGGAGAACTCCAGACCCCAGCTCCTATTTTCCTCACAAATCACTTACGTGTTGGGGTAATGGAAAAGAAGGTAAAATTGGGGCGAGCCAAGCTCCTCAACATTATTTGCTGCCTCAAATGCGAACTTAAGGTTGTTATATATTAAATATATGATTCCCAGTTACATGTTTTGAAACAGTTTTTGTGAGTGGTTGGGTAAACAAATCTTTGCTAGAACTTAACAACCTCTACTGTAGACTTGGGGAACACCCCTAGCTCCTGCACTCAAAATCGAGTTTGTCTGGCCTTTCTCCAATTCTAGCTCCCACCCAACCACACGATTATTCTGTCACCTATATGCATGTAAAGAATCCTTCGACCCCCCCTCCCAGTCAAACACCAGTTGCCTTAATCGTAACATCCCTATGTGTGCAGTTCTAAATTTTTCTTAAAATAAACCCTGGTTTAACGTACGAACACATAAAACATGCAGGAATCACCTTGACACCTAAATTGACTAGAATCTTTAACGCACTCAGAGAATTTGAAATAGTCTCTGATAGCTTTGTTCTTGGAGACATAATATCATTATTGAAAGGTGGGAAAAAATATCGATTGAACAAAGATCACTATAGAGGCATAACTCTTTTAAATATTATCGGGAAAATTTTTGAACGACTCGTATTGCAACGTTGGTTACCTGTCTTTGAAGCCTGAGGCGTGCCGAATCCATTGCAGTTTGCTTATCAAAAAAATAATTCTTGCATAAATGCAAGTCTTGTTCTCCAGGAAGCAGTTGCGCACAATGTAAAACGAGGGTGCAAAGTTTACTGTTGCTTCCTGGACTCTGCCAAAGCCTTTGATACAGTATGGATTGACGGACTGTTTTTCAAATTGCACAATAATGGCATGAATGGTAAATCGTGGCGATTCATGCGTAATTGGTATAAGAGACAAACAAGCAGAGTTCGAGCAAATGGTCTGATATCAGAGAAATTTCCTGTACAGCAAGGTGTGCGCCAAGGAGGAGTATTATCACCTTGGTTATTTCTATGTTTTAATAATGACATCCCGCAAATTCTCACCAAACATTGTGACATGCTAACAGTGAATTCTATTCCTTGTAATTCAGTTATGCTGATGACATAACAATTCTTTCGACTAGGGTCAAAGGATTACAAGAACAGCTTGACACTCTGGAATCCTACAGCTGTCGTTGGCGTTTCGACTTTAACACAAGCAAGACCATTGCAGTTACATTTGGAGAAACCACCAGGACATTCAACAAGAATAATGCAACCAGGAACTGGAAGTTATACAATGCTAAAGTAGAAGAAAAGCGTAGCTGGACACACGTGGGCATCGAATTATCTGGCGACTTCAATGGTAATGATAGAACTAAGAGTGTATGCAAAAAGGCTAAAGAAACTGTACACAGCTTGATGAACCTTGGTGCCAGGAGTGGGGAACTTAATCCGATTTGCGGAGCTGGGTTATGGAAAACAAATTGGATTCCCACATGTTTGTATGGTTGCGAGCTATGGAATACATTAGGTACTACAGAACTTAACAATCTAGAACGCGCACAACGATACGCTGCCAAAATTATTCAAGGATTGGGCCCAAATACTCGTACGGAAGCAGCCCTCGGTAGCATCCGATTTTGGGAAATGGAAGCCTACATTGACAAGGCAAAGTTAGTCTATTTTGGTAGATTGTGTATGCTAGGTCCGCAAACAACAACGAAGCAAGTGTTCATCAATCGGTTGTTCTCCTTCAGGTATAGACAAGGCGAGGAAAGAGTTATGGGTTTATACCAGATGTGATGCATTTACTACAAAAGTACGATCTTCAAGAATTTCTTGAAACATATATTAACGAGCAATACTTTCCTAGGAAAGCAGAATGGGGGAAAATAGTATTAGACAAAATTGGAAGACATCAATTGTCTAAATGGAAATTAGGAATGAATGACAAACCTGAACTTTGCCACTACAAAAACATTCACCAAATATAATGCCCCTTACTCTATGGGAAACCGCAAAGCGTAACCCCTTTAACAGAATTGCTGTGGCGAACCTCGTCAACATTGTTTGTGGTAATGTACCAGACATTTTTATGAAGTGTGTCCAAGAAACTCCTGATAGTTACACCTGCCAACTTTGGTACAAAGACATCGTAGGCATAAACAAAAATTTCATTATGGAGTGTTGTGTACTTAATAGACCACGAAACGAAATGTGGGACACGCTATATGATATATTACCACTGGAGAACGTTGCATTCTTAAACGCGCTTCAGGATGATGAAGACCTTTATGAACATTTAATTCGTTTGGTGCAAAAATCCCAAATGTACAGTACTTGCCTCAAGAGATGCAAGATAAATTCTGTCTGAATGTGGCAAACTCTATAATGAGGCTTCTCTTCGACATTAAGGAGCATTTGTGAAAAGGAACAGTCTGTCCTAAATAAATTTTAGATTTGCTTTTATAACTCTAACAATTTGTTATACTTTAGATAAATTATTTTTACAAACAATATAAATGAATTTTATCATAGATTATTAGCTTTAGTATATTTTTTATCATAAACATGTATGATGCATGAATCTTCAGTGATTGGAGGAAATAAAGAACTACTATCAATCAATCAATCGATCTATCTATACTATCTATCTATCTATCTATCTATCTATCTATCTATCTATCTATCTATCTATCTATCTATCTATCTATCTATCTATCTATCTATCTATCTATCTATCTATCTATCTATCTATCTATCTATCTATCTATCTATCTATCTATCTATCTATCTATCTATCTATCTATCTATCTATCTATCTATCTATCTATCTATAACGATACTGAATATGTATGTCGTATATGCGGTGAAAGTCTGCTTGATGTTGGAGAACACTTTGTAATGAACTGTTCAGCAACGAATCTAGAGCGTAACACAATGTGGGACAAATTAATGGATAGCCTTCCTATACAAAGCATGTGCTATATCCACAACCTAGAAGAAGAGGATATTTATACAGTCCTATTAAGTGGAAACTGCCCCTTTCGATCTTACCACAGAGGAACTTGATAGATTTCTGACAATAACAGCAGGTGGAATATTCAACATATTCCTCAAAGTGCATGATCTCAATTCGATACAAGTTAACGAATAATGTAGCCAAATTAACTGCAAATATTGACACTTTCATAATTCTTAACGTAAACTTAGTTTTAAATTTTTAATATTGATTTTTAACTATTTTAATAAATTGTAGCTACTTATATAATAATTTATTCATAACTGTAACTATTGCCCACAGCAAAGTTTAATGGACAAAGGAGTTCGCACTATGCAGTCTCAGATCAGTGATCGGCACAAAAATAATCATTAATTAATTATATATATTTCTGCATGTAGTGGTCATAATGGTCATTTTACTTAGTACTTATTATTCGCAAATAACCTGAATAAAATTAAATACTCCAACACGCATAGACAATATGGAATCACAAGAAACTTCCTTTATTTGGAAGAAACTGTAGGCATGTATAGGCATATACAACAAACTAGAACAATCTTTAGCACTGCTAAATTGGACATACAGTACCTCCGTACGCTTTGTCGATGGCGCCAAAAATCAGTAGAACAGGAAACAATGACATCCTAAATTATTAAAATAAATGCAATGGACTTGCAATCTTCACAATAAATTAATAAGGTAAATTGAATTAGTTGTTTACACTGTTAAAAAATAATGAATTTAGAATAATCCAACTTGTCATTGCAATAAATTTTAAAGTTTCAAATGTAAATCGTATTAATTTAAATATAGCATAATCGGCGGTCTTAACTGTCTTAACTATGCTCATGAGTGCACCTGTTTGCAAATAACCATGCATTGCATGCATAACAATTGCATGCATGTGATTTGGGCAAAAGTTAGACTGGGATCTCGCAATAGATTTTCACCATGCAAAATTGGGTTGGGAACTAGGATTTGGGATCCCTTCCTGTATTTCCACATTTATAAACTGGACAGGAAATTGTTTTTTAAATCATTGTACCGAAGTTATAGTATCTATATTAATTTTCTTTTTTCTTTTTATATTCTATTTTATCAAATTTTCAAACTGAACTGATCTTCTACAATATCTATACTTACATTCTCGACGATCTAAAGAGACTTTCAGGATATCAAATATTAGAATATATGTCCCAAGCAGCAGAACCAACACTGCTGTGTCACTCTGTGAAATATATTGATTTGTATATTTTTATTCCTGTAACTTATTATGTGGCTGAGTCTGGCGAATGGACTTACGTATGCGGAAACTCGCTTTGCAATGCATATTTAAGCCACTAAGAAAAGCGAAACAATTTTCTCACACGCGAGAGTAATAATAGGTTTCGTTAAAATTAATTCACTTGCACAAGAAATATTCCTGCCTTTTGGTTTCATTTACTTCGGCCGAAGCTGAGCACAAACTCTATTTTATCGCTCTGTTTCGCTTTTTCTTCGCGTTTCAACTGATTGTATACTTCTACGAAAGATAGTGTACGCACAGCATACGTTAAAACGTTATTTAATAAAATTTCCCTGTAGCGTGCGTACGACTTTTTATGAATAATGAAATTAAATTGTGCAAAATAAATATTTATATATAATATAGCATTTGTAAATTCTGAACGCTGATTTGCTTAGAGCCGTGTTGATATATCTCAATGTCAACACGGAAAATTTCTTTCTTTTTATTTTTTTGCGCTATATTATAAAAAAAAATACAAAACATTTTTCCGTATTGATATACAGTTACATCAACACTCGTGGAAATTGGGAAAACTCGAAAATTTTATGGAAACACTCCGCCCTTCGGGCGTCGTGTTTTCACACAATTTCTCGTGTTCCCAATTTCCACTCGTGTTGATATAACTGTATATCAACACGGATAGAAAGAAATAGAGATATAATGCGGATTTGCATTGCCTATAACAAAGTGTAATGGAGAAAAGGTCGCACGTGCACTTTTCAGTCTCAGATCAATGATTTACACAGAAATAACCATTACACTTTCATGTAATTGCTACATTTTGTTTCCATTCATTATACCTGAAAGATCGACGCGAAAACGAATGCCTTACTTTTTGGCGTCCACCCTATTAGTAGTCCAGTATCAGCCGCCCAGGCGACTGGACTCTGCGGTTTGATGAAGATTAGCACATATTACAATAGAGAAAATGAAAAAAAATTAACACGTGAAAAAATACGACATGTCAGTAATTTCCATTAAATTAATAAGGAAATGTCACTATATATCCGCATTGTTGCAACCGGTCAACAGCATCATCTTAAAGAGAATATGTGCCGGAAATATACACGTCAGATATAAGCCATAAGATAATATATACGCGACCAGTGAAATGAATGTAATTTGGAACGCTTCCTTTTTAAGGTAGTAATATAACCACTCAGCACAGCATTTTCACATTGGTACTACCTACACTGGCACAGACAGTTTTAGTATATATATATATCACAGAAGAAATCCAGTGACAACGATGGTCAATTTCAAGAAATTTTGCAGTAAACTACGGAACGAAATGTTGAGTCACATTACATTATATTTACCGTTTATTGCTAAGCCTTCCTTACGCTGGCTCGACCTCACTCTATCTAAAACTCGTTTCTCCAGCCACCTTTCCTTCTTAAGTCGTTCTTTACGATATAAAGTCATTCCTGACGGCTTTAAATCGTCTTTTAATTTTGATTTTCACTCGTCCACTAGCAGCCATATTGTATCTCGTGTCAGTAAGGCTTGTTATGAACACAGTCGGCGTTTGATGCGCATTAGCATTGATTCTATGTCACAACAATTCAGACTTTAGATTCCGGGATTTCACATGTTAAGTCCATTTTGTCTACCTCGTGTCCTTCTATTTTAAGAAAGGACATCATCCAATTCATTCGCCTGTTGAATTCTAGACTTTACTCGTTCCTCGAAGCGAGCAAAGCTTCTAAATTCAACTCTTTGTTAAGCAACCGTCCCATTTCGCCGGCCACCAACCACACCAGTTCAGCCAATAGTACTAATTTAGTTGTAACTGTTCCTCCTGATTTAACCCTATCCGACTCTGAGAGATCTGTCCTCGCGAAAGGTCTCAAATTTGTTCCCAGCCCCGGGTCCCTTGACATTTTTTCAGTTAAGACCGATACCGAATCATTTTTCAGACTCCTGCGTCTGAAAGCACATTTTCATGATCAATCCTCCGTCCCTCACAAGGACGTTTTTGAGGCTATCAACCCCAAAAAATCTTCCTGGTCTCCCCCAGAAGACCAATATGGGTCCCTTGAACTATTTATTCGACAATGTCCACATGATATAGAGCAACTCCCCAAATTTAGGCCCAAAAGGATATCCAACCTCATTGACAATGAATTTATTGCCCTCCAATCACTCCATGCTCGTAATGACATTGTTATCAAACCTGCTGATAAGGGTGGTGCCTTAGTTGTTTTGAAAGCTGATTTATAACGTAATGAAGCCCACCGACAATTGGGTGACGCCACTTTTTACAGAAGGGTTGACAAGGATTTGACTTCCATTCATCAAACCACCATCACTCAGACCATTCATAACTTTATCAACACTGGTGATCTCCCTGCGACTGCCAAAAACGTCATACAGATCACACCTCGCACACGTGTCATGTACTTCTTGCCCAAAATTCACAAACCTGACAACCCAGGCAGACCTATTGTCTCTGCTTGTAGTTGTCCCACCGAACTCATCTGCAGTTTTCTCGATCGTGTTATGGCACCTTGGCACCCTTGGTCAAGGACTTACCATCCTATATCAAGGATACCAAACATGCTCTCCAAATTCTCCAGAACATTCATTTTCATGGCACTCACAAATTCATTTTCACCGTGGACGTCAAATCCTTATACCCTGTAATTCCTCATCATGATGGTTTGAGGGCCCTCAAACTCTTTCTAGATAAACGCCCTAACCGTTTGGCTGAGTTGGTGCTTACCCTCAACAATTTTTCCTTTGATGGTGAGCATTACCAACAGATAAATGGTGTAGCCATGGGAACCAAAATGGGACTCAACTATGCTAATTTGTTTGTTGGTTTTGTGGAAAAACAAATCTTTGAACAGTACACTGATCCCATCCCTGATTACCTTGGTAGGTACATAGATGACTGTCTTGGCACAGCATCATGTTCTCTTGTCCAATTGGAACGCTTTATTAACTTTGTTAATAATTTCCATCCAGCACTCCAGTTCACATGGGTGATCAATGAGACCAGTGTAACATTCTTAGATATCCTTGTATCAATCAATGGTAACAAATTATTGACTTCTGTGTTCTACAAGCCCAATGATTCCCATAACTATCTTCTATTTTCCTCTTCCCACCCCAACCACACCAAAATGTTGATTCCCTTCTCTCAGTTCCTTCGTCTTCGCCGCATCTGCAGTGAAGACGAAGATTTTCAGGCCAAAATCTGGAGATGAGACACTTTTTTGTCCAACGTGGTTACCTTACCTCTCTCTTAGACACTGCTTTTTCGAAGGCCTCCCAAATTCCCCGTTCTGACACCCTCACAGACCCTGTGTCTAATGTCACAGACAACAACAAAACCCCCCTAGTATTAAATTATCATCCTTTCAATTTCAAAGTTAGAGATATCATCAACAAGAATTTCCATATTTTGAAAAACGACCCTGAAACATCTTCCATTTTCTCCGATAACCCCTTAGTTTCTTTTCGACACAGCTAAAATATCCGTGAAACCCTAGCACAGGCTTCGACGTCACAGAAAGGCACTTTTCCTTGCCTGTCGTCGAAATGTAAAACCTGTGATTTTGTAGATTCTACCACTATTGTTTCGGCACCTAAATCCGTTTTTCACATCAAGCACCATTTCACGTGCGCCTCCTCCCATCTTATCTACTGCATGTCTTGCAGCAGATGTGGCATGCTTTACATTGGGGAAACTGGAAGATGTTTAAGGACAAGGTTTGGTGAGCATCGGCGTGCAGTTATTGACAATGATGCTAACCAACCTGTTGCCAGATATTTTAATAATGGCAATCACAGTGTTTCAGATATGGTTATTCGAGCCCTCTGTCCCATTTCTGGAAGCAACGATAGCCGCAAACTACATGAAATGCGCCTCATATCCAAACTTGGCACTGTTCACCCTTCGGGTATTAATGAACGTTTTTCCTATATTTAATTCCTTCAGTCCTTGCCTGTCTATAGCAGACATTGACAACATTTATCTATTTATTATTTTTACCTTATTCCAACTTTTCTTTTGTTTTTATTTTTTATTTTTTATTTTTTATTTTTTGTAGTAATTGTCTTAGCTTCCTGTATATTTTTATATTATTTTTATATATATTTTTTATTATATTATATTCTGTAATGCGATTTACATATTTTGTTTACACTTTGTTATGATTAAATCCATCTAATTGGTTTATTTTTTGTCACATGATGCTTTCATACTCTTAGTATAAAAACCCGTGCATTTTCCCCGATCCCTGCTACTAACTCTTGACGCCGAAGGGCCTTCGCTCGAAACGTGGAGTTTCTGCTTATTTTTTAAGGTAGTAAAATAACCACTCAGCACAACATTTTCACATTGGCACTACCCACACTGGTACAGACAGTTTTAGTATACATATATCTTTTTCTACACGTATGTTAATAAGAAAAAAACTAAAATTAAAGTCTACCAGGAAGTTAATAATAATAATAATTGTACGTGTTCAGAATATGCAACGGTAGCTTATTCCATGCAGAGTGTTGGGGCAGCAGATCGGATTAACGTTCCACGGGGCCAGTAGCATTCAGCGCCCCAACAACCGCCCAGTGTATACACTGAATCAGTAAGATGACCTGATAATATTCCAGTCAAACTTATAAAGGACTCGAAAGACGTCGTCCCCCATTTTTAACATTAGGGAGTTTACGCATGTACGACGGCGGCGTCAGGACGACGGCTAAACAAACTTTTTGAAATAAATGATTGTATGAAAATGTTGTACTGTATTTACTTTTTGATTAATTTAATACAGTTTAGAACGAGTAAAATAGAGCTTTAACCTTCAGAGCGATTTTGATCAACTCTGTTAGAAAAATCGCCTGCCACGGCTTGAAATGCTAGCGTAATTTACAAGACGTGAAAATATGCATTTTGCCGTCGTCAACAGAGCATGGACGATGTCTCAAACTCCAGATATACATTTAATTATCCATTTCCTGTGTGCTATAGGATTAATGATATTGTATTGATAGTCGTCCTGATGTTGCCATCTTACATGTAAACTCCCTGTTGATATTTAATGCCTCTTTAAGCATTGAAATTTTTCCTGATGAATTAAAATAGCAAGTGCATAAGTCCAATTTATAAATCTGGGGACAGTAAGGAGCGAGGTAAGTAGTAGGGAAACGCCGGTTCTGGCTCATTTTACAAAAAGACCAATTAACCGCTACTGCGCACCTCATACGCGCATCTGATGACGTCACTTCCGGTTTACCACAATCAGGCTTGCCCAGACTTGCCCTTCCGGTTTACCACAATCAGGCTTGCCCAGACTTTCCCTTCCGGTTTATAAAATCACGTGAACACCACGTGACCACCCCCCACCACCCCTCCCACAAACCCCCGCAAACCCCACCACCCCCGCCTTGAGAAGGCTTCCAGAAGTCTCGCCAAAGTCTTACCGAAGTCTTACCGAAGTCTCCCCAAAGCCCCACCAAAGCCTCCCAAAAGTCTCCCCAAAGCCCCCCACCAAAGCCTCCCCAAAGTCTCCCCACTGCGTACCCGCAGATTTGGATCACGTGATCTATGACGTCACTTCCGGTTGAATCATTGCTTCTAAAAAATTTTTTAAAAAAAGTTTTCTATATAATAAAAAGGGTATCATTTCCTTATCTTGTCCACAGACCCTGGAATCTTGGACCAGACATCTTTCCTATTTATAAACCCTTTGAGTTTGGAAAAAGGCTGAGTCAGCACTTTTGGAAAAAAATTTTTAAATTTTTTTTTTCTATATAATAAAGGAAAGATGACTGAAGGTTCCAGAAGAGTCGCAGATAGGATAAGGGAGTGGTACAACTGGCTAACCACCCACGTACCATCATCCATCAGGAAGGGCGTGTCCGACGCTTTTAACACCATGAGGAAGAAGGTTGTAAAACTGTACAGTGGTAAAGAGGAAGAAGAAGACCAGTGGTACGACGCAAGGGAGAACTTTAGCGATGAGGATGAAAAGTGGTACGACGCCAATCCTGAAGAGGACCTAAAACCCATCCTAACCAAGCGTGGTATAAATAAGAAGGTAAAGAAGTATGTCATCAATCCTAACGGATCATACGACCCGGTTCACTTCCTTGATATCACCAAGAACGAGGTTGAGGCGCTCATAAATTCCGAAACAGAACCGAGGAACGTAAGCATGTCCCTAGCATGCGAGATGGTAAGGAACGATCCAAAAACTGAGGAAGAGGTATCCGTCGTCGCACACTTCAGATCAAAAACCCACAAACTCACCGGTATAGATAACACGGAAGAGTCTTTTGACACCATGAAGGAAAAAATACTAAAATCCTTTTCCGAATACCAGAAGCGTGGTAGCGGGTGGAGGCTTCATAGGGTAGATCTGCTCGAAATTCATATTGGAGAATACCAACCGTTAAGGGGAAAGGGTTATGAACCATTATCCGAGACAATCAGGAAAAAGAAGGTGATCATCAATATTAAAAACGACGACGTTGAATGTTTTAAGTGGGCTGTGACCCGCGCACTGAACCCGGTTGAAAATAACCCTGAAAGAATTTCAAACGAACTTAAGGAACAGTCCAGAAAGCTAGACTGGAAGGGATAGAGTTCCCAACACCCCTAAGCAATATCAAAAAGTTTGAAAAGAATAATAACATCGGTGTCAGCGTGTTCGGACTTGACGGACGCTATTAGGTATGTCCCTTACGGATATCCGGTAACACCAATTCCATAAACCTCTTCCTGTGGAAGAACCATTCTAGTGTTATTAAGAATATGTCAAGGTTTGTAGGCTCACAGATCAACGATCACGAACATAAAGAACATATCTGCAACCGTTGCCTTAACGCATTCGGATCAAGCGGACTCTTGGAAAAGCATCTGGAGTTATTTTGGAACAATAACTATCAGAGGCACGAGTATCCAGAACCAGGTACTACTACGGAGTTTAAAAATTATGAAAGAACACAAACCGTTCCGTTCTTCATCTATGCGGACTTCAAATGCTACATCGAAGGGATGGACACGGTTGAGCAAAACCCTAACAGATCAAGTACCACCCAATACCAAAAGCACCGCCCCAGCGGATTCAGTTACTACGTCAAGTGTTTCGACAATTCCATCTACAAACCCAAGCTGGTACACTATACCCAACAGCACGAGGGAGAAGACGTTACCAAAAAGTTTGTGGATATATATGTTGGAAGAGGAAGCCCATGATATATACAACAGGTTCAAATTCAAGGAACCTATCAAGATGCTTTTCAAAGATACCGAAAATTATGAAAAGGCAACTGTCTGTTATGCGTGCAGAAAGGAATTCACTACGAAAGACCGCAAGGTTAGGGATCACTGTCACTATACGGGAGCGTACAGGGGTGCGGCACACAATACGTGCAATTTAAGAATGAGAGGACCGAGATTCATTCCGGTACTTTTTCACAACCTTGAAGGATACGATGCTCATCTATTCATTAAATTAAGAACCTTGGGGTAAGTAGTGGAGACATCAAATGTATTCCTAAAACGGAAGAGAAGTACATTTCCTTTACTAAGGAGATAGAGGTCTCTAGGTTTATCAACGAAGACGGAAAGGAGAAGAAGGTTAAAAGAGAGCTAAGGTTCATTGACTCATTTAAATTCATGGCAAGCTCCCTGGACAAGCTCGTCAAGGGTTTGGGTAAGGACGACTTCAAAAATTTAGATTTGATGTTAGGTCGTAACACTAAGGAACAGAGGGAGTTGCTTAAACAGAAGGGTGTTTACCCTTATGAATATATGGATGGTTTTGAGAGGCTTGAAGAAACATCGCTCCCGCCGAAGGAGAAATTTTTCAGCAGGCTTAACAACGAAAACATCAGCGATATGGATTATGAAAGAGCCTGGAACGTATGGAATACCTTCAACATGAAAACCATGAGGAACTATCACGATCGTACCTGATAACGGACGTCCTTCTCCTGACAGATGTGATGGAAAACTTTAGAAAGCTTCGTAAGACCAACTACGGGCTGGATCCAATGTGGTACTACGCAGCACCCTGGCTGGCATGGAACGCTGCGCTGAAGTTAACCGGTGTGGAGCTGGACCTCATATCCGATCCGGATATGTACCTATTCATCGAAAAGGGTATTCGTGGTGGGATCAGCACCATTACCAAAAGGTATGCCAAGGCAGATAATAAGTATATTGAACTTTCTAAGAACCTAACCTGGTTGGAAAGGTTCAAAAAGTGGATGGAAAAAAAGTTTTCCGGTCTATCAGCCGCAATCATATCTATGGTCGGCACGATTATCACAATCATTACCGGTACGAAACTGGTGGTTGGTCGCGACGATGAAGAGCGGGCTACATACCTCTCCTATATGGACGCGAACAACCTATACGGATGGGCAATGAGCCAACCCCTACCCATTAGGGACTTCAAATGGATGGGTGTTAAGGAACTGGAGGATTGGACGGAACACAGCTGCATCCTCGAAGTGGACCTGGAATACCCCGACGAACTACACGACAAACATAATGAATACCCCCTCGCACCCGAAAGGATAATGGTTAACAAGGTGGAAAAGCTCATTTCTAACCTCAATAACAAGGAAAAATACGTCCTTCACCACAAGAACCTAAGACAGTACCTGAGCCTGGGGTTAAAGCTCACTAAGATTCACCGTGGACTGAAATTCTACGAAAAGCCCTGGATGAAGGAATATATCCAGCTCAACACGGATCTGCGTACCAAAGGTATTACAGACTTTGAGAAGGACTTCTTTAAGCTTATGAACAACTCGGTATTCGATCGGAAAGACGATGGAAAATGTTAGGAATAGGGTCGACATAAGACTTGTTAACAACAAGCTGGCTCAGAAGCATAAGTACAAATCTGCAACCATCTTTTCCGAAAACCTAGTGGCAGTTCATATGATGAAGACATCCGTAAAACTGAATAAACCTATATACTTAGGGATGAGCATCCTAGACATTAGTAAGACCCTCATGTACGACTTCCATTACAACACATTAAACCAAAGTATTGGTATGATGCCAGGCTCCTATTCACGGACACGGACTCCCTATGCTATGAAATTAAAACCGAGGATTTCTTCAAGGATATATCCGGGGATGTCTACGAAAGATTCGACACCAGCAATTTAGGTAATTAAGGACCACCTATCCGGAATCCAAACGAGTGTGAACAAGAAGGTTATCGGGATGATGAAGCTGGAAATGGGTGTAAAACAAATTGAAGAGTTTGCGGCATTAAGGTCAAAGCTAATGATTACAAAATGGCGGAAGACGGTGGTGAGGAGAAAAAGTGTAAGGGAGTCAAGAAAGTAGTCATCAAAAAAGAAATAACATTCGAAAATTATAAGGAATGTCTCTTCAGCGGTGAGAAACAATGGAGGGGAATGAATGTCTTCAGAAGTAGGCTACACGAAATATGTACGGAACGGGTTTTCAAGGTAGCCTTATCGGCAAACGATGACAAGAGGATAATCATGAATGATGGAATCCACACGCTAGCAATCGGACACAAAAGCCTAAGGTAGTAAAAACCTAAACGAACCAATTTTAATATTCGAAGGAACATTAAAATTTTAACGGGTCTACAGTAACCTTGTAATTACGAATCCAGACCCCAGTCCCAATATTCCGATCGTGATTTGCTGGTATTCTTCCATTTCGCTTGATGGTTTATAGTAATCGTAAATTGTTGGTTCTTTATCCAAGGTTAATTCCTCCTGCGCTTTCCGCAGGGAGTCCAGAGCACGGTTTGTCGTTTCCATATCGGATTTGGCGTCGACCAGTTCCTGCCTGAGTATTGCAATTCTGTTCTTTTTTTCCACTTGACTTTCGTACCATCTTTCTTTAGCTTTGGCTAATTTTTCCAACGCTTTGTTATGCCTTTTCATTTCGTGCTCGTATCCACTGTGGTTTAATTTGCTGAACACCTATTCGGCTCCTGCAAATGCTACGGCGTTGAATAGTCCTCCGACTACGACGCTTGTCATCTCCCTTTATTTAAATGGATCATCCGGTACTAGTTTTTTGAATTGTAGGTAGTGAATTCCAACCGCACCGACTCCAAGGGCTACGGCTAGTTTTAGAATTCCTTTCGGACTACTAGGTACTCCAAGACTGTCACCTGCAATTTTTTTGCTTACTACAGATACAGCGACTGCGCCAAGTGTAATAAGTCCGGCGCAGAAGGCTTCGTTCATAAAGTCCTTTCTATCTCCCATGCTTTATTATATGTGTTCTTATTTATTTTTTAGTCTTTTCCAGGTTTATAGGTATGTGTAGTTTTTTCGGGTTTGTCCATAAAGGCATTGCTGTCATGTTGTCTATGAGGTGATATCCGAATTCCATAACTCCCAGCAACCCCAGGACTTGCTTTGGGGTGAAACCATCGTTTACCGCAATTGCGGCGATTGCACCGAGTACGATGTATTCGTTTGTGTTACTCTATTATATAGTGCTTTTTTTTCCTTTTCCCGTACTCGTTGTACAGGAAGTAGGTTAATGCTAAAGCCAAGATCCAAAGATTCTTCGCTAGAAACGCAATGCCCTTTGCTCCCCATGACAGAACCTTAGCGACGAGGTTTAGTACAGATGCTAGTACGGGTCCAACCTTTCCAGTTAGGTTTGCCATTACTTTTGCGAACTTGTTCGTTGCTCTCGCTCCCTTTTTTGCTACGCTTCTAGCTCCCATAATAATCGTGGTGATGATACCAGCCACATTTATTGCTACGGCTGATATTCCAACTATATTTTCTCTTGCCCATTTCTTAAATCTTCCGAACCTTGTAAGTCGTTTATTTCTACCTCTTCTTCCACGATGGACATGGCTTTCGGTCCTTTTGGTCGTTCGTTTGATCTTAACCTTATTTCATTCGCTTTCAATTCTGCTATGTCTGCCATTGCTTCGTACAGGAGAGCCTTCTGTTCACGTCCTGCAGTTCGTTCGGTTTCAGCAAGTTCTTTCCAGTGATTTTTTTCTATTTCAAGATACTCAATTTTTTGCTTATCCGAGTTTCCTTTTACGTTCAGGACACCTCTCAGTTCCCTTAGTTCGTTTTCCGTTATAATTGTACTATTACCGACAGCTTCACTTTGATTGGAAATGATCTTGACATCTTTGAATGTAGCACCGTTAATTTTTGTTCCGGCCTTATTTACGGGTAGCTTCATTTTGTCGAAGATGATGGTGGAAGATGGACCGTCCCCCTTATTGATATTTACTCCAAGTTCCTTTTTGAGGAAATCCTTTTTATCCTGCGTATAGGCCCGTTTCATTACCCCAACATCCCGTCTGATGTTCGGTGTGGAACCGCTGGGTCTTTATCCAACGACGCCCGGATTGAATCCGACGGGAATTAATATACTTTTGTCCCGTCTTCCGTCGTTGTCAATGAAACTTGTTTCCTCCTCCGCCGTTCCAGCTTCTTCGGCTTCGCGGTCGTCGACGCGGTTTGTTTCGTCTAGTTCAATGTCAGCCATTTATTATATATCCTTAATATTTTCTTCCGGAATCCAGGAATTGTGCTTACTATCGTATCCTAACCACTTGACCAGCACCATACCCTTTCTTCTTCTCAGGATTTTCTCCACCCTATATACATCGTCCATTTTATCTACGGCGGATAGTTCCTCTTCGTAAAACTTTCCGATAATCGGTTCTCCGTCATGACTTTCTATTTCGTACATGTTAGGATCTCCCCTGAATATTTTTAAAACTTTGAATATCTCTTCCGTAAAGTTTGCTTCGTATCCATTGGTAAAGATATTTTTATACTTCGTTATCCGGACCGTATCATCAACCCTTAACTTGGGTAATGGAAATTCTCCTAATCCGTAACCGTATAGCGTGATCCATACATGGTCCTTGTTCGACTTGCTTACGTCGGCAGGTCTCATTAGTATACTGCTGTGTTTGGTATGATTGTAGTTGTTCGTAAGCTCGTCTATGGCGTCGACCCAGTTGTAAGTCCCTTTGCTGTAAAAATACTTCCACATCATTGTCTTCAAGGTTCTGTTAAATCTTTCAACGATAGCTGTCTTTCTGTCAGAGTTTGTGGAAAAATAGCGGACGTCGTGTTTTTGTAAGAGGTCCCTAGCACCAACATTGTAGAATTCCTTTCCCTCGTCGAACTGAGCTACTTCCGGGTATTTCCCAAACCTTTTCTTGAATTCCTCCAATAATAAGTTCACAGCCTTCGTCATGTTTTTCGTATCTTTTCTGTAGACGGGAATAGCAAATCCGTACCGGCTCAGGATCTCTACAGCTGTTAGTATCCAGTAATATCCTTTGTTCTGATTTTTTTTTCCATATCCACCAAATCCATCTGCACTTGGTCCGCCAGGTCCTTAACGAATGTCCTTTGACATTTGTGTTTTCTAACGATAGGCTTATACCTTGTGTAGGTGTCTTGGGTCTTTAACCAGTCCTTTACTATTTTCCTACTAACGTCCAATCCCTCCTCCTTTGCCTTACGGTAGAGATTCTCCGCGGATTGATAACCGGTACTTGGATTGTAGTAGATATCCCTTAACCCTTGTTCGGTAATAAAGTGTCCGTCTTCCATTTTATTTATGTGATATAAAATTTGAGGAGTGCGGACATATCGACCTTATCGCCAATGTTCGTATTGATACTGAAGGAGAATCTGTTGTGGGAACCGTTATTAACATAAACCCTACTTCCAATGTCTTTGAAAAACGTTGTTGTTCCGTTTATATGCTGGCCGGATGTCACGGGTAGCGTGCCCACCGTAAAACTTCCATCACCATCTACGTCAAAATTTAGGGATGTATTAACAACATCACAGTCTATGGTAATATATTTAAGACCGCGATTAATATCTATAGGATAAGGAGATCTTTCCCACACTTCGGAGGTTAGGACCTCCGTTTCTGGAAATCCTATTAGTGGAGCAAATTCATTTAAATGTAATTTCACCTTGGTTGCCGGATAAATTCTGCAGGTATTGTCGTGCGTGTTTCGTTCTATTGTTATTCCATCTGCCTTCAGTTTTTTCTTTATTGCATCGAAGGTCCAGTAGCCTTCGTTAAAGGTAATTTTCTTCTGTCCGTAGGTAATACTATCGTTGACACCCGAACGTACGTTCTTATAAGCCCAGTAGATGGTCGCGTTCTTTAGGATTAATTCTGACCCCGCGTTCGTTCTAATATACTTGTCCGGAAAGAACTCGGTAGTTCCGTTTTCGATAAACACCGTTAACCTCTTCATTTTTATTATATATGTAATAATAAAATGAGTACTAATGAAGACATCCTTTGTAACTGTTACGGCCGACAGAACTATGAAAAAGTAAAGGCGGCAATACCTGTAGAAATACGGAAGATGAAGGAGGATTTTCGGGAAAAATATCCGGGTGCAGAAATGTCTAAATTTGGCTTTCAGGTTACATTTGCAAAGGACGGAACCCTAGAATCCAAGGACATATTCTTTAAGGTTACGGACTTGGAAAGTTACGACATTAAATCCAGCACATTCAGGGGAAATAAAAAGTGGACGTGGTACCTTTACCAATGGGAGAGAATATGGGGTAATTACGGAACCGTTCAAACCTTTAGACATAACAAGGACTCACTTCGGTACAGAATAAATAAGTTCGAAATTTATGGTAAGACGTGTAAAATGAGAAAATTGAAACTCGTTCAAACTTTGTCAGAATATAGGCCTATATGAAGTATTAATGTTGTGAAAGTTTTATTTCGATCGGATAAATATTGAAGGAGAGAGACGTCGAAATTGGTTTTCCCAGGCAACTTTCAATTTTTAGAGGTCATTTTACGGCGCTACCAAAATCGCTCTATTTTGCGCGTTAATGGGAATATTTCACAAAACATGATTTCGTTTTATAAATTAGAGATATTTATTGATTAGCAGACGAAATTTAGAGACATTTCTGTAAAAAGTGAATATTTTACAGATTTTCTTAATGTTTTTTATTTTCGAACCTCTTTATTATATGCCATATTAGGCAGCGAATATCTCCATTGTTACATCGATTCAGACAAAAAATTCATAACCAGATCAAAGAAATATGTTTTCCCTTGCTATTGATCAAATAAAATTTTTGGGCAACTTAGAATTGAATTTTTAACGATTTTTTTCGTAACCCCTATTTGACCGGAATAACCGTATGTTAATATAATCAGCGTCGAGTCATGTAGTTCAATAAATAACCAAAGAGCTCGTCAAAAGCGTTTATTTCTTCGAGTAAACAAGCCTAGGCCTATAAAACTACCTTTGCTAAAGCTGTACGATTGGCTGAAAGCATTTAGGTCTAAATCACACTACTTACAGTCGCTTCTTGTTCAGGTAATGCCCGATAGCCGGTGCCGCTGATTTGGCAGATTTGGTTTCAATTATATTTTATCAGGGATATGCCGCGAAAAGTATGGCGAGTATATTTTCTCTCCCCCTCCCATAAACTCGTGTTCCCACATAAATAGTGCACACGCTTTTTGTAAAAAACATAGGCCATTTGCAAGGTCATACGCAACCTCGTACCCAGGGCTTCTGCGCTTATTGCTCTCAGAAGCCCTGGGATAATCCAAACCGGAACACCACAGAACAGTGGTGCCCCCGGAAGCGGAAGTAAACAGTAGCTCCAGCTAAAAACGCTGACTGGGCATATTTTTACGCAAGGAGTGAGAATGGATTATTTGTTGCAATTTATGATATATTTGGACTTGTAAAGACGTCTTAAACTGCTTCTCGCGTGGCTTTTGGAATTTAAAGTCAGGAATGATCAATTTAGAGATACAATTATGCGTAAAATTAGCCCTTTGGCAAGCAAAAGAACATCTTATATCGCGACAAAAGCATATACCTTGTCAGCGATATACAGGGGCTATTCAATAATTAAAGTATAAATATTTATATTCGAGTACAACATTGGTCATTTCAAAATTAACAGACTAGAAATCTTACTGGTAACATGGCTGGCTGCCGATTATCTTGGATTTGAGGGTTTTGAACAAGATATTGCAAGATTTAATTATAAATGCACAAGATATACTGTACTGTAAACATGCATCTACTTGAAGAATGTAAAATGAACAGTGATGAGTGATGTAATATAATTCTGCACTTTAATATTTGGAAAACCTTTTTGGCAAATCTTGAGAATAATGGCTTTGGGAATCAATGTTGAAAATTAAAAACTGTCAGATAGCTGCATGGACAGCATTGTTAGAAGCATACATGTCATCGGATGAAACTCCAACTTTTGTTAATTGCTGATGTTCTAGTATTGGAATGAACAGTGTTATAAGAACCAATGGTGCTGAACTAATTTGGGTTTATTATAAAATATTGTTTATCATTTAGTTCTGGCCATTAACCTTACCTATTAAGTTATACACTGTGCCTTACTTTTTATTTTACTCTGGTGTGCACCCCTCCCCAGGGGCTCTGGTCAACAGGGGTGCATGGGGGGTGCAAAAATGATGTTTATCCTAATTCTAACCAACTTATGTTAAGGAATTCAGTTGCGTATCACTAGTTGACAATAGTGGAATAGCCAATATTAAATATTCTGAATTTTTAAATGTTTTGAGAATCTAAAAATTTTCCAGAATGTTTTCTCAGAATGCTGGAAATGCCATTTCAGAGACCCAAATTTTAAAAATTTTCCATTGTAGTATGCCCCCGGACCACCCTAGAAATCTTGTGCCTTCGGCGCTCGTTTCGCCATTGGTTAGCACCCCCCAAAAAAACTTTGCTGGATCCACCACATGATTTTATATGTTGGGATAGATCATTGGTGTTCAATGGATTATCTCATAATACACACTAGTTTGTTAACCTACTCTGTCTAATCATGCTAACACCATCATTGGCAATGGAATTGAGCAGTGATGTAGCCAGAATTTCTAATTAAGGCCTTCAAGGGGGACTGAAATCCCCAGGAGGGGCCTGCACTAGTTTGAATAAAGTTTGTTAGTATGTAAAAATATATTTGGACTTCCAAGCTATCCATGTATAATATAGTACAATGTAGACTTTTTAAATTCTAGTTAATAAAGTGCCATTTTGGGGGGCTATTTTAATGTGTTTTGGTGATTTGAAATAACCTTGCAGTTAACATAGGTTCAACTCTAATTAATTACAAACAAGTTCAGAACATTTAAAATATTTTGCCCCCCCCCCCCACCACACCCCCTCTGGTTACACCACTGGGATTGACTTGAGCCTTTTAGACCTCTGAATTTTAGTTGCAACTTAGAACAGTGTTCTGACATACAAGAAAATTGTAAGAAAATTTAAAATTTGTGCAAAAGCATTTCTCAAATAGGTCGTTCCAGAAAATATCCACACTCCCCCCACAGAGGAAATTTCTGCCGTTCAGAGGGGAAGGGGGGAAAATTGTTTCTGATAATAGTAAATGTATTAGGACATCCAACGGGGTAGGAGGGATTAACTTTCAATTTCCTCTGTGGGAGTGGTATGGGTGTTTTCTGGAATGACCCAATATAACTGTGTTTTTTTTCAAATCTAATCAAACTGTCAAATTGTCAATCCTTGTACATGGGGAGGGGAAATTTTGGAGAAAGAAAAATTGTGACCAATCAGGTTGGGGGTCCACCTGTAGGCCTGGTCATAGGCGCACAGGGCTGGGCTCAATTGTTGGGCAGACTAGGCCAGTCGGGCAATATTTACTTCACAGTTGGGCAATATTGGCTTATTATAAAAATAAATAGGAGAAATTATTCCCTCAATATTGGGGGAAATATGCTATATAATGCTCGAAAATTTAGTTCATTTTGATTAATAGTCATTTAATATATGTGCTATCAACAGTTTCTTTATGGTATTAAGTAACAGATTACAATGTTTGTACATTAGAGCTAGATTTAGAGGCACTAATAACTCAATAATAAATAGGCACTAATACAAACTCTGAGCCAGTGCACCCAGCATCCTCAAGTTGGGAATAATTGTGTATTATGTATATAATTCATAATTTATCCTATTCCAATAAAAAATGCAATAATATAGAACACACAATTTATCAAATAAAGGTAAAAAAGGGATTAAAAACTTTATTATGTAATATTTACATTGAATATCGTGGTTGAAGTTGTAGGTTTATACTTGAAGTTTCAATTTTTGAACGAGAAATGTTTCGCTTTATTATGTTAATTTTTTTACTCTGTTCGCCATTCTTGCTTATTTACAAATACAAATAGTCCATTTCTTCTTTTGCTCTTTTCAAAATAGCCCAGGATTTGATTTAAAAAAGTATTTTCATGCAAGAACCAGCATTTAACTTTTGTATGCACTCATTGAGTCCTTGTGATAGCAGACATGTTGCCAAAATATCACCCGGTTAATGAATAACTTCCGGTACTTTCATTGTATTCGCATTGACCAATCAAATCACGTTCTGAGTTAGATTATCCCAGGGCTTCTGAGAGCAATAAGCGCAGAAGCCCTGGGTACGAGGTTCTGGGAAGGCGGGAAAAGGCCCTGGCACCGGCCGGTCATATGACTTTCAACACCCAGATATAATGGGTGTAATAAATTATAATAATAATAAATTAGAAAATCCAAGATGGCCGCCAACGTAAGAGTGTCCACAAAATTTAAGTGCTTATGTACGAGTCAAATCCAACCGCGATCAGCCCCCCCCCCCGGGCAACCCCAGGGCATTTGACTTAACATTACCCCCGTATAGGCGGGAATTTGACAGCCCGGTCGGGAATTTGACGGCCCGGCCGGGCATTTGACTACTTGACAACAACTTGCTCAGCAGTTTTCCCTAAAAATATGTGTACATTCGAGTTTTGTATTTTGCGTCTTTTCGATAGTTTGAAAATTGCTTCTGAATAACAAATATCAATCATAGATATATGATACAATATGCCCAGTTGAACAAAAAGAAGAACTGTCTGGCCTATTTTTCGTTCTTTTTAATCTTGAAATACTGGTTCAATTTAATTTTAGTCAAAATTCCAGAAACAGGACTACCCCTATAGCAGGGCATTTGACTGTGGTTTCTGCCTGTTCGGGCGGGCATTTGACCAATTATTTTTTCAAAAGTCAAATTCCCCGGGGGTTGCCCGGGGGGGGGGGGCTAATCGCGGTTGGATTTGACTCGTACATTAGAGCGGCTTAAAAATGCGTTTAGACTTTGAAATTTTTCCTTCTTTTTCCTACCGACGTACTCGAAATCAAATTCTTCAGCTTTTATTACATGGGAACTGTAACTGCGAACCGTATAAGGGCATATTAGTGCTCAGGCCCCACAAAAAAAACAATACGTTTTAATATACCAACTTGAACTTATGCGAACTTTTGCGAACTGTAGTTTACACGAAGGACTTATCTTAGTGATATTATTGTTAAAACATTCGTTTTACGTCAAGTTTAGACGTCAAGTTTAGACGTATGTAGAAGGATATTAAAGGTTAGATTCAACTTGCGTTAACGACTTACGACTATTCTTTAATCCTGGATGTCTCGTCTTGCTTGTCAGTGTTTATGAACGAATGAACAATCCTAGCACATGCGTCTAATATCACTAACGAAACGCTAGGAGTTACAGTAAAACGAATTAAATTCACAACGAAGGAACGAACCTGGTCGACATCAAGGTCAGAAACACGTACTTTATTCGCATTTGAGCGTCATATTTGCGTTTATAAGGGCAAATAGCCCGGTCGAACGATCATACAACGTGGTCTCGGCGCCATTTTGAATACTTAATTATCGGAAAGCAACCGGAGAGCGCTCGGGCGTACTTCGTAATTCTTGCGAAATATCAAATATGGCTGAAGAAAATGAGACAGGGGTGCCAGATCTGCCGGTAAAAACTGGTACTACATCATCGACACATGAAAATGAGTTTTATAGAATATCAAAGAAGTTAAGAATACAAATTAATCATTTGCAAGGACAAATAATAAAGGAAACAAACATCTCCATATTAGAAAAGGAAGCAAATATTGTAGAACAATGCATGAAGGAACTAACTGCTGCCCAAGAAGAATTAGAGCGCATCCAAGGTTCAGCCATCGAAAAGATGACATTTTATAGTAAGTTTGAGGATATGAGTCGAGAAACAAATCAAATACTTGCCCAAGCGGTGCAAGCAATTCAACAGCTAAAATTGAATGAAAACGAAGATAGACATTCAGTAATCACATCCACTCATCGAAGTAGATCAAGTCATCGAAGTAGACTATCTCGTTCATCACTAGCTAGTACTAGCTCATCCGCACGACTTCGTAGACTCGACCTCGAAGAGGAAATTGCAACATTGAGAGCCAAAATAAATCTTGTAGAGGAAAGGGAACAACTAGACAAGGCTAACCGAGTCGCACTCGAAGAAATCGAAAGGCGAAAGCTGGAAATCCAGAGCGAAGAGCAGCGTTTGATTGAGCAAATCGAAACCACGAAGGAAACATTCAAACTTAAGGAACAGTTAGCAGAAAGGGAAGCAAGAGTCGAGGCATGCACACGGTTCGAAAACGAGGGTACGTCCGTGATATTTGACGACGACGACAATCAAAGTAATGCCACACGAGAGCACATTCAGAAATTCCTTCGATCTCAGGCAGAACCTTCTGCTGAAGGTGAGAATAATGAACTTGCTACGCATGATACAGCTGACTCCCTCCCTCCCGAATGTGGGTTATTAGTTCCTCCTCAATCCAAATTGAACCCAGACGTCCCACCATACGTCTCTTGCAAAGAAGCTACCACCTCAGCACCGAACCAACAAATCAACGTAACACCTACAAATGTCCACATCAATCCACCTTACACCCTAACTGGTGCCACAAACCCCGACTTGGTTCAAGCTCAGTTAACCGCAATCACAAAATTATTGGAAGTCCAAAACCAGAACCGATTACCCCTGCCGGAGCCGGGCGTCTTCAGTGGTAATCCTTTGCAATACCCAATGTGGGTGAAGGCATTCGAGACCCTTATTGAAGGCAGAGCAATCAACCCGGCCGAAAGATTACATTTTCTTGGAAAATATGTCAGTGGTGAAGCTAAAGAAGTGGTGAATGGTTTCATGCTCCTGGACGGCGACGACGCATATACGAAAGCAAAGGAGATGCTGGCTAAACGATTTGGCGATCCATTCACAGTAGCAGCATCATTTCGAAAAAGACTCGAAGAATGGAAACAAATTGCGCCTGGCGATGCGATTGGTTTGCGAAAGTACTCCGACTTCCTTGTCCAATGCGAAACGGCAATGGAGAAAGTGAGTAGCCTCAACGTGCTCAACGATGTACAAGAAAACCAGAAGATGATATCCAAACTACCCAAGTGGTTGTCAAATCGCTGGGCAAGAGTGGTCTACAAGTCAAGAGAGGAGAAGAATAAATTCCCCCCGTTTTCGGAATTCGTTCGATTCCTGGTAACCGAGTCAAATATCGCATGCGATCCAGTTAATCTGAGAAGCAGTAAGTTAAACGACGAGAACAAACGACCGAAGGATCCACGGAGACCAGAGCGTCCCTACTCGAGATACAGAGCTGGAACAGAAATCGATAAAAGAAACTTTGCGACAAGATCTATGGAAGGAGATCCAGAAGACGAAGGCCAATCCAAAAGGGTAAAGCCAGTGAGTAACTCATGCTCACTCTGCAAAGAAATTCATGATTTAAATTCGTGCGAACAGTTTCGTAAAATGGAGATCAAAGATCGAAAGAAATTTGCAAGAGACAAAGGACTTTGTTATGGCTGTTTAATACCAGGACACACGTCCAAGCAATGTAAGAAAAGAAAGAAGTGTGAGACCTGTGGAAAGTTACACCCCACCTCGCTGCATGGGGATTTCAGGGAAAATCCAGGCAACGATAAGGACCGTCCTGACGATAATGCCAACTCACCGACCGTCAACTGTACCAAGGCATGTTTCATGAACGATGGAACTCAGGTGCGAATGAGCTCCATGATAATCCCGGTTTGGATCAACCATAGTGATAATCCTGAAACCAAGATACTCGTGTATGCCCTCTTGGACGATCAATCGGACACTACCTTCGTCACTGAAGAAACCCTAAATAGTTTAAATGTCAGCGGCCCAGAAACCCAACTATCCTTGTCAACGATGCATGCAGACAACGAAGTGATAGCCAGTAATAAAATCAAAGGACTTGCTGTTAGCGACTATGACCATAACGTCTCTATCCCTCTTCCCACGACCTTCTCGTGCACAACGATACCAGCCAGACGAAGACAGATCCCATGTCCCGAAATGGTAAACCAGTGGCCACATCTAGTACCCATTGCGAACAGTTTGACTCCATATCAACATAACGTTGAAGTTGGTCTACTTATCGGTTCAAACTGCCCCAGAGCCATAATGCCTCGAAAAATCATACCCGGCAATGACAACGAACCATACGCGCAGAAGACAGATCTAGGATGGGGCATTGTCGGGAACGTTTCAAGATCCAACCTCGAGCGAGACAAGGACCATGAAGAGATGCACACCACGCACGCATGTAGAGTTATATCGTGCTGTACAAATGACACAAATCCACTCCATCGGAAGACGTGCTTCTTCTCAGTTAAGACCACTACGAAGGAAATACTAAATCCAGTCCAGGTGAGACAGATCCTGGAATCCGACTTCTCGGAAGGAAAAACTAACGAACAGCCGATATCGCAAGACGATAGGAAGTTCATACGCAAGGTAGAGCAAGGAATTCGTCAGAGACAAGACGGACACTACGAAATGCCTTTACCGTTCCGCGAAGAAGAACCGAGTATGCCTAACAACAAGTCTCTTGCATTACATCGACTAGCCAAACTCAAAACCCGGCTCGAGAATAACGAACAGTATCGTAAGGACTACGTTGCCTTCATGAATGATTTAGTATCGAAAAAATACGCGGAAAGAGTTCCTGAAAAGGAGCTTCCAAGGGACGATGGACGCACATGGTACATTCCGCATCATGGGGTGTATCACCCGAAGAAACCCACAAAGATGCGCGTAGTATTCGATTGTAGTGCCAAGTATAAGGGCGAGTCACTAAACGATCACCTACTACAGGGTCCTGACCTCACCAACCAACTGATCGGCGTGCTGTGTAGATTTCGCCAAAGTCCAATTGCGTTTATGTGTGATGTGGAATCAATGTTTCACCAGTTCAACGTCATCGCGGCCCACCAAGACTTCCTGCGATTCCTTTGGTGGGAAAACGGAGATACAACCAACCCCCCGGTAGAATTTAGAATGACGGTCCACCTATTTGGAGCCGGATCATCTCCAGGATGTGCGAACTACGGCTTAAAGCAGATAGCCAACGACTACGAAGAAGAATTCGGCACAGAAGCAGCGAACTTTGTTCGAGACGATTTCTATGTTGATGACGGCTTGAAGTCAGTCGACTCAGTCTCGGAAGCCGTTTCGCTGATTAAGAAAACCAAAGACCTATGCGCCCGTGGTGGATTACGTCTCCACAAGTTCGTTTCAAACTCGAAGCCGGTGATAGAGAAGATCCCGCCCAACGATAGAGCCTCCGGTATAAAGAATCTCGACCTTCGCAAGGACGACCTGCCAATAGAACGAGCACTTGGCGTAGAATGGTGCATCGAGTCCGACTCCTTTCAGCTAAGAGTGAGCCTGCAGAACAAACCTCCTACCCGCCGCGGAATCCTCTCCACTGTAAGTTCCATCTTCGACCCGATAGGATTCGTAGCCCCTCTTATACTTCAAGGAAAGCAATTTCTACAGGAGTTATGTCGCGACGGAATCGACTGGGATGACCCAATTCCCGAGCAAATTCGACTACGATGGGAGAAATGGCGTAACGACTTACTCTTGTTGAGCGACCTGGGCGTCCAAAGATGCTATCGACCAGATGGATTCGGAGAGCTAAAGTCCATCGAGCTTCACCATTTCTCAGACGCGAGTACCTCGGGATACGGTCAGTGCTCGTACCTGCGATTAGTTAACGAGGAAGACAAAATTCATTGTTCGTTCGTCATGGGAAAGGCTCGAGTTTCCCCGTTGAAGAGCGTCACGATCCCTCGCCTGGAATTAACGGCGGCGTTAGTTTCCGTGAAGGTAAGCAACCTACTTCACCAAGAGCTCAATTACGAAGGGATCGTCGATATATTCTGGACGGACAGCAAAGTAGTACTTGGCTATATAAATAACGATGCCAAACGCTTCCACACATTCGTGGCGAATAGGGTACAACAAATTCGAGAGTGCACTAACCCAAACCAGTGGCGATACATAGAGAGTAAGGAGAACCCAGCAGACGAGGCGTCACGAGGATTAAGTGCCCAAGAGCTGATATCCAACCCTCGGTGGCTATCCGGACCAGCGTTTCTATGGAATCCCGAGATCAACACATCCACCACCGAAAGTCCGCCCCTCTCGGAAGACGATCCCGAAGTTAAGAAAGTAAAATCACTCGCCACGCAAGGAACGACCGAAAACGTGTCAACGATTCTCCAGAGACTTGAATACTTCTCCGATTGGCACCGGGCGAAAAGAGCCATCGCAGTTTGCCTGAAGCTCCGAAAGCGTCTGAGAAGTTGTACGACAGATCGAGAACAAGTTAAATCCGAGACACGCACCAATTCGTATCAGCCGGTAAACGTGGAACAGTTGCGACAAGCGGAAGTAGAAATTATGAAGGCGATTCAAACGGAAATGTTTCCCGTAGAGATGGAACTCCTGCGTCGTTTGAAATCCAACCCCACGAAAAGAGAAGACGTCAAGGATCGTAAGGCAAGCTTAAAGAGAAACAGCGCATTATATCGACTAGATCCATTTATCGACAAAGAGGGACTCGTAAGAGTTGGCGGACGAATCAAACGCGCTGATGTCCCCTTTCACGTGAAACACCCCGCAATCCTACCGAGAAAGGGACACATTACATCCCTCATAATCCAACATTACCATCAACGAGTCAAACACCAAGGCCGTGGAATCACCCTGAACGAGATTCGCGAGGACGGGATTTGGATCATTGGTGCAACTTCTGCAGTGGCCCATCATATCGCCAAATGCGTCACGTGTCGGAAGCTTCGTGGTACCGTATCCGAGCAGAAAATGGCCGAACTTCCCTACGATCGATTGCAACCTGCGCCACCGTTCACCTTCTGCGCCGTTGATTACTTTGGCCCGTGGCACATTAAAGAAGGTCGGAAAGAGCTAAAGCGGTACGGCGTTTTGTTTACTTGCCTATCATCTCGGGCGATTCATCTCGAGACGGCGAAGTCGTTAGAGACGGATTCCTTTATCAACGCTCTGCGTCGTTTCCTGGCTCGACGCGGACCCATTCGTCAGCTCAGATCAGACCAGGGTACAAACCTAGCAGGTGCTCGACGCGAATTGAAAGAAGCCTTGCAAGAGATGGATAAAGAGAAGGTGCGATCATTCCTACTGGAAAAAGAATGCGACTGGTTCGAATTTCTAATGAACGTGCCCTCCAGCAGTCACATGGGTGGTGTATGGGAACGGCAGATACGAACGGCGCGCAACGTTCTGAATGCCCTCCTCCTCGAGGCGGGAACTCAGTTGGATGAAGAGTCACTGCAAACATTCATGTGCGAGACAGAGGCTATTGTAAATAGCCGTCCCCTAACCGTGACTAATCTTGGCTCTCCTACCGACGCGGAACCCTTAACCCCAAACCACCTCCTGACAATGAAATCGCGAATACTACTCCCACCACCCGGCGAGTTCCAGCGAGCAGACAAATATCTAGTGAAAAGATGGCGACGAGTCCAGTACCTTGTCAACCAGTTTTGGTCGCGTTGGCGTAAGGAGTTTCTCAACACTTTGCAAGGAAGGCAGAAGTGGAGCAACCCTCGTAGAAACTTGCGTGTAGGCGACATCGTTCTCATCAAGGATGATAACGCGCCTCGAAACCTTTGGCGAAAGGCTCGCGTTGACGAAGTTTACACGGACGTAGATGGTTTGGTGCGAAAGGTCAAGCTTATTGTGGCAGATCCTCTGTTGAACGAACGCGGAAAACGAAGTCGAGTTGCGACCATTTTGGAACGTCCTATTCAGAAGCTAGTTGTACTTCTTAAAGTCGAAGACACGGAGAACGTTGAAGAGTGAAGATTCCCCGACAAGGAGCCAACTGTGAACTATTGAACATTATCGTCGTTGTTATTATATTCAGTTATGTTAGTGGTAAATTATCGTAATAGACAATTTAGGGGAGCCATGTAACTGCGAACCGTATAAGGGCATATTAGTGCTCAGGCCCCACAAAAAAACAATACGTTTTAATATACCAACTTGAACTTATGCGAACTTTTGCGAACTGTAGTTTACACGAAGGACTTATCTTAGTGATATTATTGTTAAAACATTCGTTTTA
Source organism: Paramuricea clavata (assembly GCA_902702795.2). NCBI lineage: Eukaryota > Metazoa > Cnidaria > Anthozoa > Malacalcyonacea > Plexauridae > Paramuricea > Paramuricea clavata. The sequence goes on along the minus strand of CACRXK020000678.1, from coordinate 1,999 downwards.
CGTCAAGTTTAGACGTCAAGTTTAGACGTCAAGTTTAGACGTATGTAGAAGGATATTAAAGGTTAGATTCAACTTGCGTTAACGACTTACGACTATTCTTTAATCCTGGATGTCTCGTCTTGCTTGTCAGTGTTTATGAACGAATGAACAATCCTAGCACATGCGTCTAATATCACTAACGAAACGCTAGGAGTTACACAGATTATTATGTCAGCTGTTGGGAGGGACAACAAACTGTGAATTATAAACCATTATTAAGGGGCTGTTTATATGAGGCGAGCTAGCTCGGGCTCGCTTTGTTAATATTTCCTACTAAATTTCATGTTGCGTTTATATGAGAACCAAGCTGGCCCGCCTAACCGAGGTCCCACTTCGTGTGACCCGAGACCTCGGGTAAACGGGCTAGCCCTCCTAGTAGGGCTGGAAATTTAGCAAATACGCATGCGCAAATAATTAGAATAATTCAGAATGCACAAACAACTCCCATATAAGGAATCAACTTCCATATATGGAGTTGTTTACGCAAAAAAAAATTAGAACACGAAGAGCCAGCCCTTCATATAAGTTTTATGTAAACGCGTGGTGACATTCATCTCCGGGACGCGAGCCAGCTCGGATACCCGAGCTGGCTCGCTTCCATATAAACAGCCCCAAAAACTCGCAAGACTCTTTCCTTCATGAGTGAAATTGGACCATCATAATTCAGACAATAAGACGAGATTTTAATTTTAATTTTTCCTGGGGGGTGGGTTATAGGACTTAAAAAAATATGGTGAAAATTTGGTATTTTAGTGATTTCCAAAGGGAGGGGGGGGGCTGCCAAAAATTGCATCCAATGTTTTTTATCCCAAGGGGATAGTGAAGTGATCCTTCGATAACATGGTGTGGGTATATTGAATGGCCCATTGTCTTGCCCTACTAACTTAGGCAGAGCAAAAAATTGTAGCTTCAAGCATATTGATATCAAATTATCAATTTTACATTAGTATCAGTGATACTTTCATTGTATAAGTTTTATACAGACAGTGGCGTGCTGGCGGGGGAGGGGGGGGGGCTGGGGGGCCACGCCACTATATGAAAAGGGGGCGCCGATCCCACGCCGAATTATGAAAGTAGGTGGGAAGAAACGCATTCGAAAAAATATAGTTACTAATTCCACCAAGGAAAGATGTGTTTATAGACTTATAAACAGACTAAGCGCATAGGCGACAAAGTGAGTATATGAAATTGCAGACTATTTTGTCTAACCGTATTTGCTACCTCACGACTCACACGAAATTACTCTTTCATATAGAAACATGATCAGTGATCACACGCAATGTCTCATTACCGGAGTATTGATCAGGCTTCGAAGCGATCACGGGAATTATGCCCTTTTTTGCTGGTATTATACCCTTATATTATGCCCTTTATTATGCTTCACGAATCACGAGAGCGGCGCAAATTAGATTGTTGAAGTTATGATAATGTAAAGTTGTGTACGAAATTTAGTTGTTTGCGCAAGAAACATTATGAGTAATGTAAGTAATGAGATAATGATGAAACACGCCCTTTTGGCAGCCAGGCAAGGAAACCTTAAAATGCATATGCGTTGGGTCCGTGTGTTATTGTATAAAAGAGCTGTAAGTTGTACATGTATTCAGATCAGTAGAGAATAGAATTGGGATTAGATTAATTGCTGGAAGTAGTTAGCATTGCCCAATTTAAGTGCTACTACTAAATTCTAACCAATTTTCAAATTTCGATACGTTGTAATGCCGTTTCCTGACCATCAGATTTCTGTCAAATCTTCCCCAAAGTCCAGGAAATGGCATTTCAGAGACTCTAAATTCAAACATTTTCCTGGGGGGCATGCCCCCGGACCCCCCTAGACAAACCTCGCACCTGCGGCGCTCGGCTCGTGCCTTCGGCCCTCGTTTATCAAGCGTAATATTATAGGGGCGCATATTAGTTGCCAGCCGACGGCCCCCCCCAGAAAAATAGTACCCAGCACGCCACT
>CACRXK020000677.1:50537-71168 GCA_902702795.2 Paramuricea clavata | reverse complement strand
TGATGAGGATGGTGGTGGTGATGAGGATGGTGGTGATGATGAGGATGGTGGTGGTGATGAGGATGGTGGTGGTGATGAGGATGGTGGTGGTGATGAGGATGGTGGTGATGATGAGGATGGTGGTGGTGATGAGGATGGTGGTGATGATGGTGGTGGTGATGATGAGGATGGTGGTGGTGATGAGGATGGTGGTGGTGATGAGGATGGTGGTGATGATGAGGATGGTGGTGATGATGAGGATGGTGGTGGTGATGATGAGGATGGTGGTGATGATGAGGATGGTGGTGATGATGAGGATGGTGGTGATATGTGATGGTAATGATAATGGTGATGATGGTAATTATGATGGTGGTGGTGATGAGGATGTTGGTGATATGTGATGGTAATGATGGTAATTATGGTGGTGGTGGTATTAGTGGAGGTTGATGATAATGGTGGACAGACAGGTAATGATGGTGGTGGTGATGAGGATGTTGGTGATATGTGATGGTAATGATAATGATGGTAATTATGATGGTGGTGTTAGTGGAGGTGATGATGGTGTTGATAATGGTGGACAGACAGATAATGATGATGGTGGTGGTATGTGATGGTAATGATGATGGTCATACTGCATGATAGTGGTGGTATATGACCGTGATGATGTGATGGTGATAACGATAGTGATGATGGTGCTGGTGACGATTGTGCTGAGGGTGATGATGGGTGGTAATGAGGGTGATGATGGGTGGTAATGAGGGTGATGATGGGTGGTAATGAGGGTGACAATGTTAATGATGGTAATTATTATGTCTGGTGTTGTGCTCTGTATGATTTGGTGTATAATTGTTAATGTACATATTTGTTAAAATATATAAATTTTAGAACAGTTTAAACTTTTCCTTGTGTGTACTGGAAAGCAGCTGTTTATGTATAATGTGTTATATTTAACATCAACTATTTTCCTTATTATCTTTATAGGGTTTAGTATTTGAGAAACTTAAAGCAAACGTCAGTTCAAAATGGCCATTTATCATTAGTGCGGCAGTTTGCTGGATTCTACCAGTTATTCCAGTCGTAATTGTTCTCACTTCACGCGATGGTTACTCTGTGCCGTTTTTTGCAAATTTTTGCTTTCCCAGTTCACGTGAAATGTTTTACTACACGGCAGTTTTGCCTGAAAACGTTTTATATGCTGTTGGTGTTTCCTTCTTATATATTATCGTTTGGAAACTTCTAAAGGTTTGCTTACAATTACGATTACCATTTCTACAGCACAAATTTCCATGCGGATACGATCAAACACGCTTTACATCAAGTATTACGTTGACCTAGTTACATACTTAGCCTGGACTATTTTATCTTTACAACAATTGTGACATTACGTTCTTAACTATGTTTATCCTAATCCACCCTGTCAACTTTCCCTGCGGAAGGAAACGGGGGCACCCAGAGAAAACCCGCGACCTTCGGCAGAGCGTTGGCCGACTCGTTTCACATTAGTCCGTAGAGTGAATAGAACCCACGATCGCAGAGGTGAGAGGCGCTTTTTCTGAAGACTGAGCCACCGAAGCGCCATATTCAGTTTGATACTAGTAGAGGGTCTGCTACCCTGCGTAATACTCAATGTGAATGGTCATTGAAAAGTCCCAATGGGGAGTGAGCCGAATAATGTAATGTAACAATAGACAATTCCCATTATAGACTAATTTTAAAATTACTGTAGGCAAGGAGATGCAAATAAATCACCACAGCTAGAAAGAGCATACTAAAATGAGTAAAATTACAAAATTTGGTTGCGAAATGTTGTAAAATGCGGAAAATATATAGCCTTGCAAAGTTCGCAAATTTTGTGTACTTTTGTATTGCGTGCGGAAATTGCTACCATTTTCGGTCCAAATGTGGTAGGAATTTCCGCACCCAAAACAAAAGTATACAAAATTTGCGAACTTTGCAAGGCTATATGTTTTCCGCATTTTACAACATTTCGCAACCAAACTTTGTAATTTTACTAATTTTAGTATGCTCTTTCTCGCTGTGTATTTGCATCTCCTTGCCTAGTTTTAAAATTAGTCTATAATGGGAATTGTCTATTGTACAAAACTATCTACAGGGCCTTTCAATAGTAAAATATATCTTAATGCGCCCCAGTTTATTACACCTTGTCTATAGCCAGTGAGACTCAGTTGGTGAAAACGCTTTGAATCTATTACTAGGAGAGGCAAGCTCCAATAACAGCTTCGCACGATCAAGCAAAGACACGCAAGAGTAAAATGGACAGTGTTGTCAAACGATTGACGCTATTAATGATTTTCTACTGTGCGACAGTCTACCTTACGTATGGCAGTAATGCGTATCTTTTGAACAAAAGCGAAGCCTTGGAAACGTCCTTAAAACGTTACACCACTTGCGTGAATGTTCAACCAAAATGCCCTCGAGGTATGTGGAACAGACAACTAAACAGATAGCGAGCTGACACGTTTTTGTCGGTTATCGTTCCATGTTTCGCGCACCAATATAGTTTAAGGCCCTGTCACATTATTGCGTATCGTACTAGCGTATGCCAGCGTATGAAAAATATCACTCATACGCCGGTATACGCTGACATACGCTAGGGATACGTTAGGCATACGTTGTATACGTTTCAAGCACGGTCGCATACGGTGGCATACGCCGAAACAGAAATTTTTTTAAGCATGTTCAAAAATTGTACGTATGCTTTATATGATAAGCATACTCTAGAGTCTATAGGCACACGCTGAATACGCTAGAGGTACGCCAGATGTACGGTACTCATACGCTGGCATTTCAAAGGATTTTTGTGCGTATGAAAATTATTTCATTAATTTTCATACACTTCTCATACGTTTCTCTCATATGCAATAGTGTGACAGGGCCCTTAGGGTTAGTTAGGGCTAGGGGTAAGGGTGTATATATATGTATATTGTTACATGAAGATCATTTGATCTTTGATGTAACCCTTCTAACCATCATTATCATCTATATAAATATATATTTTATACTTTCAATTCTAGACTACAGAAAGTATGTCTCCCATATTCCATTGCTTCTCAACTACGTTGCAGCTGGCATATTCCCGCTAGCAACAGTATTGTTCATGGCAGCCAATGAGAGAACGCGAAGATTTTGGAAGCAACCATTCCACCAACTACGCAACATCCTATCACAGCATACAACCTCAAGCACTAACCTTTCATCACAGCTTATTAACGAGGGGAGTGATAGACAATTGACCAACAAGTCTGCATAAAGATCAACTTGTGGCCTAAATTCTTGGACAAAACCTTCGAGACCGTTCCAGCCAATATTACAAAGTTAATGCACATTGTCTACCATTAACCCCCCCCCCTTGTCTACCCTTACCCCCCCCAAAAAAAAAATATTGCAAAGTTAATGCACATTGACAAAACAAACCTTGTCTCCCCCCAGTTCAATGTTGTAAGATGCCGAAACAACTTTTGGTAATATACCACGACACAAGCTCAACATTCAGTTGGGGAATTTAAGTGTATGCAAATTTTGTATACGGGGAAAAATAGTCTCAACCAGTTATGTCCAAGATTGTAGGTCACTTTTTTCTCTGCTAGCTTGATATAAACAAGAACAACGCCTATGACAGACAATAGACAACTCCCGAATTTGCTGGCTGGCATTCGGAAAACTACTTTCAATAGATATTTACATGCATTGTTTGAGTCCCTGATTAAGATAAAATATATTTTTAAACCTGTCGGTATTATGAAAATGAAGAGCATAACTTTTGCTTGACAAGTTAAATAATTTCTATAAAAATATTTCTATAAAATCAGTATAAATCATGCGGTTAGTTAAAGCGGTGTATTATGAGCGCGCATAATCATGGCTTACTGTGATTTTCTATGAAACTTATAAATGCGAGTTTTTTATCGTAGTAAAGTTTTAAAATTAAAATTCTCAAATTTTCAGTCGTATTTATTGTATTGTGATCTATTTGCCATTTTAATTAGTTTTGGTAAACATTATACAATCCTCCCTCATCGTGTGAAATCCCACGTACAGCTTGAGTTATTGAAACGATACCATATTTCAACATGACCTCCACCTTTGAATTTATCATATGCCGAGTAAAATGTTAAACACCTGAATCTATTCATACAATAAAAAAGGTCGTCATGATCAAGTTTAGATTAGGGTTAGACTAGAAAAGTTACTATCGCAAGGAAAGTGCTGCCATCATGCTAAAAGAGTCTACAAAATATCTCGACCTATCTAAAAGTAAAACTTAACTCCTGAATGTAAAATTTAAACAATAAAAAACGTCGTCAAGTTTAGATTATATTATTAGATTAAGATTAGGGTTAGAGTTGGGGTTAGATTAGGGATAAATTCGGACGTGTTTAACATTTTATTCATATGATAAATTCAAAGGTGGAGCTCATGCTGTATATTTTCTAAGAATTTCAAAATCACCAAAATTCTGAGAATTATCTACTTTCTAGGATTACTCCACTTACTTTTGTGATGCTGATTGGATTTTCCAGGTATAATCTCGACCCCTGCTGATTGTTTGAAAAATGAGCCAATACACACAAGTGATCGCAGACTTTGCATAGCCAGAAAGGAAGGCAAAGGTCTGAAAGTAAACACAGGCGGCAAAAATTAATTTGGAGTGTTTATTACTGAACTTAAGTGCATATCGCTAGTAACATAAGACCGGTTTAGTTCTCAATCAACCGATCCAACATGAAAACCGGGACGATTCTTGCTTACGTACTTTGCGGAGTGATAATAATCTGTGCCTGGGTCGTTTGCTTCCTGCCGACAATATTTTACATGAATCCTTTGGAAATACCGCCAAATGAAAATCATGTTAATGTGAGGTATGTGTTAAGGTATATTCGACGAAAAACGTAGTCATACTACATTATTCTCAAGAAAACGTCATATTAAATTAATCTCATATTGCTGAGATCAAGGATTGAATGTTAATAGATCTTAAGGCCAATATACAGACCGGACACGATTTGGCAATGCAACGCGATTCTTAATAGCATATAACAACATCATTCTAATCACCGCCAAATGTATGTCATACATGCAGTGATTATGAGCGGACTTTCTTGTAAATAAATATAAATATTATCCAGCTCTTCAGTATATATAACTCCTCCTAGTGTAGTATAATACTGTTTTAGGAGTATTTCATTAAAGCATTCATTAAAGCATTGAAGCTTAAAGCGAATTTTCAATTTTTTAACTTTGAAATATTTAGAAGCGCTGTAACATTTTGAGTTATTTGGTCTTCATATATCCTTTAAAATTTCCTTTCATTGGCTGTTTTATTAACTTTATCAAAAACTGAACAATCGTAGTGAAATCGGGTCTAGGCTCTTACTGTTTACTGCACTTTTGCCTCATCGCCCCATTTCCATGTTGCCTGTTTTAGCATAGCGCACATGATTAAGGTTATCTATTCATTGTTCTTTGCAGTTTCAGATTCGACTAAAGCCTGCTTGGAATTTTGCAGGGGAAATTGTAAGTTTTGAAGGATTTGTAACAGAAATGTTTGAGACTCCGTGTTAAACTATAAGTCAGTTCCCTCAACTGACATTTCCTGCAAATCCTTCAAAACTTAGAATTTACCCATGCAAAACAGCTACTGTGTCTGCAATCACAGAAACCAGCACTGCTATTCAAAGATCTCTCATTGCGCTACAGTGAGGCAATATATCTTTCTGTCGTGACGTCGTTAGCTTACCCTATGTCTACGTGCGAAACAGGTTGTGACTATAGTGCGCGCATAAGGCAAATCTTGCACTCGCAGTAAAGGCAGCTCTTTATTATCTAATGAGTAATGACTAATACAGCGCGCGTCTTCTGATCGTGAAAAGATTTCGTGTTGTTAACTTGAATAGAATATGTAATATATCTTTGGAAACAATTCGTATTAAAAACGGAGATAGGAATTATAAACATATTCCCAGTGAGCCGGAATACCGGCGATCCAAATGGGAAAATGTGCCGCGATTCCCAGGACACGTGAAAATGATAACTTTCTCGTTTGCCTGATCAGTTTCATTAAAACAACGAATAAGTGTAGTCTAATGCCAGTATACACTATGTTTCCCATAACCGTATATGCCTTCATTTGTTTACAGATAAAACTCAAAAGAGCCGAACGTTTTTCGAGAGTAATCTTAAACCTACATGCCTGGACTTGTCCATTGATTCTTGAAAAATCAACATTTAGGAGGCCTGTTTTTTAGTTCAATCATATCGTAATACCGTAGCGCGCGCGCTTTTTTTTCGTCAAAGTCATCAAGTAACTAAGACTATGTGCCTCAGATGTACTTGTATTTTATCAATATTTTATTAAAGCTTCGTCTTCGGATTGAAAAAGATGTAATCGTTTACAATCCTGAAAAATAATCTTGAAGTGTAGTGCCAATTAATACACCCTTTCTTATTATTGGGGCTACACTAGCAAAGACTGCTCAAGACGTTATTGATTAAAACAATCAATCTTAACCAATCTTGTTCAGTTGTTTTGACCAAATAATATTGGTCAAAAGAAAATGCATCTGAGACAACCAATTCAAATTGGTTATTTTAACCAATCCGTTTTTACAGTGCACGTTATCTAAGCAATAGTCACAGGGAAATTGTGAATATGGCCGACATTCCTCTCTGCCACCACTTTTGTTACATAACATACTTTTAAGATGAAAAATAAAAGAAATAGGATAAAAAATAATCAGACTACTTTTTAAAATAAATTCCCCTGTGTAACATGGCCATTAAATTGATGTCGCATGTGAATCATTTAATCTGTTGCTACAGTAGTTAGGTGAACAGGAAGACAGACAGAAGATTGGGTCATTCCAGAAAGACACCCCCCCCCCCCCACAAAGGAAATTTCTGCAGTCCAGAGGGAAAGGGGAGAAAAAATTGTTTCTGATAACTGATAAGTGTATTAGGACATCCGAAAGGGGGTTAACTTCCAATTTCCTTGATAGGAGAGGGACGGATGTTTTCTGAAATGACCCATTTAGCAAAGCGTGGATCATTATGTATACTTCTTGCTTTTTTGTCTAGTTTGAATACCTCTCTCATGCCACTATTCCCATGCAATCCACCTTTGATTTTCTCCAATCAGTCTGGATTTTGCAAGCCTGCCTGTGATTGGCTGCCATTTAGCAAGCAAGAGCAACATGGAATGTTAATCGCGGATTGGATAACGACCATATTCTGTATAACATGCTTCTGTATTATCCTCGCCACATGGCTCAAACTACCTGAATTGTAAGTGAGACACAGTGATTATCCAACTAATCCTCTAACAACCCCAATATTCCAATCCTAACATTAATCCAATACTAATAATCCTTACTTAATCTAAACCTTAAAGATGTTCTAAAGGCTGTTCTGTGCATCAGTTCTGCTAATAACAAAGGGACACACATGCACACACACACACACACATATATATATATATATATATATATAAACATCCCCTTTCTTGGCTTTATAATAGCTGTAATTAATTTTACACTATTGTTAATCCCAAGGATGACTACAACCTAGTCGAAACGTCGATTAAAAATCAAAATGTTATTCAGAGTTACTGTTATTTTGTATTTTCTTAAAATACTGAGTGGTTCCCATAATTATTGCCAAATTTGTTCTGCTTATTGAAATTTTGGGTTGGAAGCATTAGCTACTTTCTCATACCAGAGCAGTGGTGTAGCCAGTCCGATAAATATTTAATCCCGCTATGCAAATTCAAAATTATTATGATTACTCATTTCTTTAGAAATTGACTATTTTCACAGTCAATGAACATGAAAATATTTGCACGGCAGGACTAAATCGTTGGGCTGGCTACACTGGTGTACAAGAGCCCTTCTTGTGCTGTTTTACCAGCCTCGTATCTAGCCCTCTCAAAGTTTCGGCAAGTGTAGGCCAAGCATATGCAGCTGCTGAGTTAGCGGTTATTTGATGCCGTCAGGATGCTATATAGTTTTGCCACCATATTTCAAAAAATCAGGTGAGAATTTTCACAAAATGGGATTATAATATATCTGACAAAAAATAAATTTCTTATTATTTTAGGACATTTGTATAAAACAATATCATAAAGTATTTTTTATGTTCAAAAATGTAAAACACATAGACTATTTACTTTAATTGTTCAAGAGAAATTTGCAACAGACTTAATTTTAGAATTTCAACGTGTGGTGGTCAAAACTTTACAAAGAAAACGTGTGTTTATAAATTGTAATAAATACTGTTTAAAGAACCATTCCTTTAAAATATTTTCCTAATTATATCTTACCACATAGTAAACAAATCTTTGAAGCCATTTTAAAGTTCTTTGGGCTAGTAGTTACGTTTCAAAGTCGATATATTCATTCATCTTTCACGAAGTCGACAAGCTAGAAGAAGCCATTGTCTCGCAAAGCCTTCCCGGCTGTTCGCGGGCAAAATTGAAATTAAGCTCAACAACCAATCAAAATACTTCAAATCTGAGCAAGCACTCCAGATCAACTCAAAATCGCTATTCAACTATACGCCCAATCTATAATATTCACATTATGAATTGTTTTTAGCATGAAATTCCCACATTTTATAATCCTTTTGATGGCTGGAATAACTGCTTTCATTGGTAAGAGATTACTTGAACTATTATCTATTTTAAAAATCATATAAATATCGTTCTCTCCGGTGGCCTCTATAGACACAGACTTCAAAACACTACGGGAGTGATATCGCACAGATTGATTGATAGCTAATATATGCAGGGCCGGCCGCCCAGAGGGGAGCAGGGGGTGAAAAGGGGCAATTTGCCCCGGGCCCCAGACTTAAGGGGCCCTAAACTACAATTGGTTTGTATAAAAGTACTAAAACTGTCTGTACCAGTGTAGGTAGTACCAATGTGAAAATCTGTGCTGAGTGGTTATGTTACTAACCAGGGGGCCTTCGCTCGAAACGTCGAGTTTCTGCTTATTTTTTAAGGTAGTTTGTATAAAAGGATTGCATTAATTTAAATCTTATATATAGAGATCCTAGTTATCATACCAAAGCTTGGAAAGGAATCCGAATTTTTCTGCTCAAGTGTGTTTGCAGACGAGGCCATTAACAAGCCTACAGCGTTCTGTGAAACCCAGGGTGTTTTGATTCATTATACCAGTTTGGTGATTGGAGAGCTGTTTGTCATTTACAATGCAGTTTTACTCAAGGTTTGACTGACAATCTGACTATTCATATACAAAAAGTCAAAGTTTCTGTGATTACAGTAGGAATTTTGCATAGGTAAATTCTACGCTTTGAAAGATTTGTAAGAAATGTTTGAGGGAATTACTGATACTGATTCAGATCACTTAAACATTTCTTAAATCCTTCAAAACTTAGACTTTACTTATGCAAAATTCCTACTGTGATCACAGAAACTTTGATAGTGTAATTAAACCAGCCTTAAGTTTTATGAAAAAGGCCATTTCTGTTTTTGACGAGGTGTTTATGTTTTTTTTTCAGCATTTGGTTCTTGACAAGCTACCATGCGAAAGTTATAGCAAAAAGTTTCTAAGCATCTTATTCCTAGCAGTTCTAATACTCCCAATATTTCCAGTAATTTATGTATTGAAAGCTGGTGACAGTTACACTGTACTGTATTTGCGATATTGTTTTCCGAGAAATGCGGACGAAGGGTATTTTTCATGCTTGCTGCCCCAACAACTGTTCGTGGGTATTGGTACAACATGTATCCTACTGGTGATTTTTAAACTCATTAAGGTACGCCAATGTTGCAAAATTTATTTTTGCGCTTTTTCGCAGCATTAATTAACAATTATTCGCCGAAGGCGAGGTGATTATCGGTGAATAAAAACCGAGACGAAGTCGAGGTTTTTATTCACGATAATCACCGAGCCTGAGGTGAATAATTGTTTTAGTATAATTTCATAGGCGATTATTTGGGAAAAATAAGAAAATACACATTTCTTCGTCATTTAATTGTCAAAAAGGCTTCGGCCGCCATTTTGAAAATCGCTTAGGTGATTATCGCGTAATAATCACCTCATCGGCAACCAATCAGCGTGGAGAATTTTCAATAATCACCTATGTAATTATACTAATGACTATTGTTTCGAGTAAAAGCTAGTGGCAATCACTCAAGCTAGATTGTTGAATACTTTCAAAAATGAGTAAAATGGACGGTTATGGAGATATATTGCCGTGGTATAAAGATAACCAGACGGTTATTTATTTCATGTGTTTCCCACTCATGGATTTTATTTATTTATTATGCTTTGCCAGTTTCACACAATCATATCTGCACAAATACAAAAATATACAAACTATCAATCAATCAGTGGCAGGGTATATGCTACAGCTTACGCCAATTACAACAGCCCTTACAGAACGAATATGATACATTCTATATTAGATCTTTAGTAATTTAAAAAGGCCAGTTTGCACCCAGGAAAACCCTCCGCAGGATAGTAACGGAAAGGAAAGTTACATAGTTTTAAACGAGCTTGAGAAATAGTACATCAAATTCTATTGTATATTACTAGGAAAGAAAATCCAGTTTAATTGGATCTCCCAGCCAAGCAAGAAGACGACAAATTCAGCTGCAAAAGATTGCTATTCAATTCATAATCGTGATAATATCATACATCGTGTGTGTTTATCTCAGTTATGGCGTGCTCTGTATTCAACTGAACAACAGAAGAACTTTGGGAAAGTCGTTAGAGGAATATTTTGGATGTTTGATTTTCACGAAAAATTGCCCAGAAGGTAAAAGTAGTATTTTAACTAATTGGCTTCACAACGGCTCCCTGTTTAACTCCAGCTATCGAACACTACATATTTTCGGTTATCAACGAATCAATTATCTTTCGGTCACAAGACTGTCAAGAAAAGAATTGGGGTCAAGATTAAACAGAAATATATTCCTGCCTGTAACATGACGATACTACATATCATGCATCAGACTGGGGGAACGAATACATTTGCCATTGATCGAGAACCCAGTTCCAACCCTGGATCTCTGGGGAGAACAGTTAAAAACTGATAGACTGCTAATCCAGCGTATAATGTCCAATTATGAACTTCTCTGGGCATCTCAGTCGATATATTAATTGTTGAATGGATTAGTAGATAGTAATTTCGAATGCTTTTAATTAATTAGCCTGCGAACAGGCTCTCAAGCTGAATTGAGAGCCTGCATCGATGATTAATGAATTTGAATATCTGCCCCGTAACATTCGTTTTTCCAAATATGGAATGTCTATCCTTATATGGTGTTGTTTACAACTTTCGTGCAAACTAAATTTAGACCGTACAGTTTATACTGTTTTTCGATATATAAGATAATATTCAAGCAAAAGTTCAAATGTTTTAAATACTGTAGTCTCAAAACAGAACATTTCGTGCTTTGAGATAAGATGGCCAAGACCAATTTGATCAGTTAATGTGTTTTTTATGCATAGTTCAGCAGTTGACATATATAGAGCTCAGCGGAAACATATAAATTATAGCATCTGACCAATGAGAATTTCGCGTCACGATTTGAGACGCAGATATTCAAATTCATTAGTCATCGATGCAGGCTCTCAATTCAGCTTGAGAGCCTGTTCGCAGGCTATTAATTAATAGGTCTATCCAGCAGCAATCTCGTACCCAGAGCAATGCCTGTACGCGGGCTAGGATGGCATTGGCTCTGGGGAAATTGAAAACCGGAACCCCTAAATTCTGGGGTTCCGGTTGTTGTGAGCATGCTCAAAAGCCCCACCGCTTAAACACGGGGAGTGCAGACTGCAGACTCCAGCGTAATATTTATGTTTGGAAATCATATAATTTCATGGTACAACAATACAGTTTTCTGACATTGAAATGATTGAATACGTCGGGCTTGAATCAGAAAAGGTATGGTTTAAAATTTATGAAATTTTTTATTTATACTGGCTATATTCACCGCATATCAGTTTGTTTATATAACGTCTTATTATTTTTATAAGTTTTTCAAGAATTTGAGATACTGAACTTAATATAATAATTTATTAAAAACTGTTTTAAAATAAATAAACTTTTAAACTGGAAAACTATGATGAACGTTTAAACCAATCACAACACAGGAAAAATTCAATTTCCCCAGAGCCAATGCCATCCTAGCCCGCGTACAGGCATTGCTCTGGGTACGAGATTGATCCAGCAGCAGTTACGAAAAAATGCAACCAACGGCCTTCGGCAGGATCGGCAAGCATCTACTAATCTAATATTGAATAGACAACTTGCATGTTAGACAAATTTTTGATCTAGCCGATCTAGGCAAAAAAAAAAGTAAATTCCCGTTAAGAACTTATTAAAATTAGTAAACTTGCAAAATTTGGTTGTGAAATGTTGTAAAGCTCGGAAAATATAGCTTTGCAAAGTTTGCATATTTTCAGTATATTTGTATTACTTGCGGAAATTGTTACCATTTTCGGCTCAAAAATGGTAACAATTTCCGCAAGTAATACAAATATACTGAAAATATGCAAACTTTGCAAGGCTATATTTTCCAAGCTTTACAACATTTCGCAACCAAATTTTGCACTTTTACTAATTTCAATATGTTCTTTTTAGCTGTGGTGTCTGATTCCCTTTTCTCTGCTTAGATTAAAATTTTGTCTAACATGCAAGTTGTCCATTGTCTTTAGATTTTCGCGAGTATGTAACTCCGTATGGTCTGATGATTGTTTTCCTGCTGGCTGGAATCGTTTTCCAAGGTGGCACATTTATTCTTCTGGTTGGCAAACAAAAAGCGAGAAATTTATGGCGATCCTGGTGGTTTGATTTGACGACAAAATGTCGGCACCCAAAGCCAGCAAAGGGAAGAATGCCGAGAAGTACGTCATCCGCTCAAGAATTGCAACCTTCGACAAGCGAAAAAAAGACGGACACTAAAAACTAGGTTATGTCGTTAAGTTGAAACTATACACCTAGGGCCAGTTGTTCAAAGGTAGGTTAGTGCTAACCCTGGGTTAAAATTTAACCTGCTGTTTCAGTTTCTGTATTTCTACACGTCTGTTTATTTCAAAACTTCAGAGAAGTAAACTCCTGTTGGTCCAGACAATATCTCTGAAGAAATATTTCCAAATTTATAAACAAGCTGTCAGGAAGTTTGCTTTGAATTTTAGGTTAACCTAGGGTTAAACTAACCCAGCTTTGAACAGCTGGCCCCTAATGATAATGAGCTAAATTACGTTTGCATCGAGTTCCTTAACCTTCTTATTTTACGCTTTAACCAAATTCTTAACCTTATAAATGTTAACCTTAATCCTAACCTAACCGTTGCGTTGAATAACATAAAATAAAAAATAACAGAATATAACATAAAACAACTTTCGAAAAAATAATCTAGCATTAAAATGCTGTACTTTACAAATACTTTATACATTGTTATAGCTGCAAATTATGAAATTTTAATCCAAAGAGGTCGCGGTCAATAAATGTTACCTGGTATGCTCCGAATCTTTACCTTAATACACATGGAGTCTGGTATGCTCTGAATCTTTACACTAATACACATGGAGTCTGGTATGCTCTGAATCTTTACCTTAAAACACATGGAGTCTGGTATGCTCCGAATCTTTACCTTAATACACATGGAGTCTGGTATGCTCCGAATCTTTACTTTAATACCCATGGAGTCTGGTATGCTCTGAATCTTTACCCTAATACACATGGAGTCTGGTATGCTCTGAATCTTTACCTTAAAACACATGGAGTCTGGTATGCTCCGAATCTTTACCTTAATACACATGGAGTCTGGTATGCTCCGAATCTTTACTTTAATACCCATGGAGTCTGGTATGCTCTGAATCTTTACCCTAATACACATGGAGTCTGGTATGCTCCGAATCTTTACCTTAAAACACATGGAGTAACATTCATAGAAATACTATAGAAGTACTCGATTCAGTTTACATTCTTCCACAAAGTTATACTCCATTTCAGCGAAATGCGACCTTGCTTCATCCAGGAACATTCTAAATGCAGGATTTTCAGGAAAATCATTCATCATTACGGTATCATTATAATCAAGAATCCCAGGAACCTTCTCCCTGGGCGTAAACGGACCATACGCTTCCACTTGAACCTTGTACTTCGTGAGGCGATGGCGAAGCATGACGTATTGCTGTAGTTCTTTTGTGAACAGATCTTTATTCTGAAGAAATGCAGGATCTTTTAAGTTTTCTTTTAGTTCCTGGGTCAGGCTTCGTTCAATCGTTTTGATCTTGTCGTCTAAATTGTCTAAAACAGTAAAAGAAAACAGTAAAAGAAAACATGAAGTCGTTTGCAAGTAAATGTTGCTTGTGATGTTACTCTGAGTGTATATCCACACCGGGCAAGCTTGGAAAATATGCCTGGCCACGGTGGGAATCGAACCTACGACCTTTGATAGGTTCGATTCCCACCGTGGCCAGGCATATTTTCCAAGCTTGTCCGGTGTGGATATACACTCAGAGCCAACATCACAAACATCATATTCACCTGAGTACATTACACCAACACAGAAAACAAGTAAATGTTGGTTGTAAATTAGTATGGAAATAGGTGGAAAAGTGAATAAATTTGCTTTATTTATATAAGACAGCTCTATCGGTTCTACACTGTTCACCCTACAGCTCCAGTAAGGGCCATCCCTCATCCACTCAAATCTTATTACAGGAACAAACCTTTGAGCCACATATGGTCGTAAGGATTGAGGCTACGTTTACGCTGTATCAGATAGCTTTCTGTAGCGACATGAAAAAAACACCTATCTCTACCTTTTAGGAACGCTATTTTCAGAGGAATTATTGCAACAGAGAGATGTTGTTTCGGCCAGTTTCTGAAAGTTGTACATTCCGTATCGGACAGGTGCTTTTTCACGCCGCTACGGAAACCTATCCGATATAGTGTAAATGCAGCCTGAGTTACGATCTTTCCGGACAGCTGAAATACAACAGCTTAACACTGATAATAGGCAGAGTGATTATACAGAACACTTATGATTTCTATGTGGTTGACAGGTAAAAAACTATTATAATCTGGCTGTTGAGAAAGATCGTGACTCAATCTTTATGACAGATATAACTACATGGGAACCAGGTTTAAGTAACATAACTTTATTTGATCAGTGTTAAGCTGGAGTTACACGAGCAACAAAATTTGTGCAACTTGCAACAAAATCTGATTTCTACGCATGTTAATTGAAAATGTTTATACATACATTACAAAGTCACGAGGCAACATGTGTCGACATTTCTACTTAACATGCGTTGAAATCAGATTTTGTTGCAAGTTGCAGCAATTTTGTTGCTCGTATTACTCCAGCTTTACCAAAGCAGGCAACTGTAGTAGCTGGGGAAGAGTTGTGGTGTGTGATACCTGCACAGGTACATTAGCAAGGTCGCACCAACAAGCAAAAAATTTAAACGTTTAATAAAATGGGATTGACGACAATAGGTTACCTGGTTTCCATTTTCTAAACTCTTTCGGCCAACTTGCGCCACCTCGACCAATATAATCAATCGCTGGATCACCTAACAAAAGATCATGTATTGTTACGCTGGAATTACACTGGCACAATAAGGGAAGCCAATTGCTGGATCTCTTGGGGAAACAGTTTTAGATTAGATTAGTTTATATTAGGTTTCCTCCTGTTTTAACACTGGACCAATGACAAGGTAAGGAGGATACTTAATCTGTGTGCTTATCAGCGTAATTCCAGTCGTAACAATACCACCAGCACATGTGGTATCGTGGCTGTGCTATACAGCTAATTCAATTAAGGTTGTCCTTCCAAAAACTTAAACCTTAAACTCTGTGCGCGCAAGGGATGATGGGTTATTGCTTATTTAGATTTATAAACATTGAAATTTGGCTTTGCAAGAATACCTAAGACATAAAGAAGACTCATGACAAAAAACATACTTGCTGCAAAGGCAATTTTCTGTGTTTAAGGGCCTAATAGGTGAAAACCCATCATCCCTGGCGCGCTCAGAGTTAAATGTTTTGGAAGGACAACCTTAATTGAATCAGCTGTATACTGTGCATACCAAATTTCAGGCATTCTTGGACCAACATATGAAATTTCACCCACTGCTTCTCTTGGTAGCCAAGACTGTAACAGAGACGAAGCAAGAGCAACGGTAGAAGACGAGGGCTGGCAAAAAGCTGAAATAAAAAATGGTGAGCAAAGGTGAGTTTCCATTACAAAAACCGCGAACATTAGCCAAACAAACCCAGAACATTACACCAACCCGGAACATTAATCAAACAAAATCTCCCAAATATAGCGAGACAAGATTGAATTGCACAAAGTAGTATAACTCTCCATGTAAATCTGAACGATTTAAACAAAACCCAGTTGTATATGCTATTGATCAGGGGGGGGGGGAATAGACCCCACCCCCCAACTTTTCTTCAAGACCAACTTTGTAATTAGTCCGAAACTGAGGGGAAACTGGGGGGCGAGGTGTAACCTCGTAATGCTTTCATTCATGACATAAAAATAGACCAAATTTCTGGCTTCCAAAATACAAAAGCTCAATAATGATAAAGTGTTCCTACCTCATTCAAAGTTCCAAAAACGGTCTGTGAAAGAAGGATCAGAGCGAAGTGAACATATCCATTTCGCTTCAGGATGGTTGTCATGTCTAGCCAGTGTGCTGTTTGAGACACACGAGGAGGCAGCTTGTCTAGAAGTACGATAAAAAGAAAAGCGTTAAAACATCCAGTGAGCTCCCTATATGCTGTCAACGTCATCTGACGACAACT
This sequence comes from Paramuricea clavata, assembly GCA_902702795.2. Taxonomy (NCBI): domain Eukaryota; kingdom Metazoa; phylum Cnidaria; class Anthozoa; order Malacalcyonacea; family Plexauridae; genus Paramuricea; species Paramuricea clavata. The sequence goes on along the minus strand of CACRXK020000677.1, from coordinate 54,380 downwards.
GACAACATTCGTCATTAACATTCGGCAAAACCTGAAATTTGAAACATACATACCTTCGCAAATATGACTGAAAGCTTGCAGAGCACCGAAGATAAGAGCCCAGAGTAAAGGATTAAGATACCATACCACACCAAAATGAGCCAGAGTTATAGCGTCGTACCAATGGCTTGAATTTTGACCCCAGATTGTCTCCGCAGTCATGCGAGATTCATCAAGCCGAAACGAGTTGATGACGATGATTTGAAATAACATGTTTGACAACATGTACATAAAAAATAATGGCCATACCATGAAAATCTGGATAAATATATATTATTTATGAGCTGTTTTGTCTCGTGCTTGTGAAGTTGGATTCAGTTATTTTTCATTTTTATTGCTGATGTTACTCTGAGTGTATTCACAAGCTGAAACACAGCTCGACTGCGATGGGAATGGAACCCGTGAGCTTTGGCTACTAGTCCAACACTCTAACAAGGTCAAGTCCATAGACAATTCCCATTATAGACTATAATTTTTTTATCTTGGCAAAAAAAGTACATTCCCGGAAAGAGCATACTAAAGTGAGTAAAATTGGAGAGTTTGGTTGCAAGATGTTGTAAAATGTGGAAAATATAGCCTTGTAAAGTTTGCACAATTTATGTACTTTCGTATTGCTTGCGAACATTGCTACCACATTTTGGCCTAAAATGCATAGCATAGATATATATGTATATATATAGACAAGTATCGAGTTTGGAATCATATATGAGTAGAGTGCTCAATACCGTAGTAGAGCTGATAAGATTAGAAGACAAACTTGAATTACTAAATAAATATATATATATAATATAAATAATATATATATATAATATAAATTATATATATATATATATATATATATATATATATATATATATATATATATATATATATATATATATATATATATATATATTATATATATATAATATTTAACAAATATATGTCAAAAGCCCGAAGGATAAGAAAAATTTCCGTGTTTACAAGGGGTGGAAAATTTCCCGTGTTGACATTGAGTTATATCAACACGGCTCTTAGCCAATCAGCGTTCAGAATTTACAAATGCTATATTATAAATATAGATATATGCATAGATTGTCTCGCAGCTGACTTGGTAAAGTCAACTGGCGAGTGTTGACCTACTCTTTTCACATAAGTGTCATAAGACAAAGACAATCAAACCCACAACCTCAGAGGCTTGTTTAGACGATTACGTCAAAAAGATTTAATTTAGTTTATGCTTCCTCCTGTATTGGCACTGGAACAATAATCGATAGCCCTTACAGGACCACTAGAGAGAACGGTTTAGAGCTTACCCCAAAGAGAGGCATCTTATACAAGCAACCCCAGATAATATACCATGCTTGCAGGAAACAGACAAATAGCAAGGTTCCATTCACAATAAAAACGCTCACATCGTCAATTTTGTAATAGCCAATCAAACGCCACTGAGCAAACCACGTCGCCGTAAAGAGAACGATGAATGGCTAAAAAATAATGAGAATAGATTGCAGATTTGTGAAACGGGATGTTCGTTTAATCTTTTGCAGCTGGTTTAGACACAAACCAAGATAAATAAACAACATACCATGCACAGGTAATGACCAAGTTTTGTAAAAAATTTTACGTGAAAAATTTCCACCAAATACAGCTGAAAGTAGAGACTAAGACCCGTGAAGTTGGTCAACGGCGACACCATAAGCTCCCTCACAAATTTGAGAAAAGGGTTCTGTGAGTCGAAGAAGGGTTTGCAAGCCTTTCTTGTGTAATACAGGAAATAATCATCATCAGCCAATTGCTTTGGGGTCTCCGGACGGCTGTACTAAAAAATGCAAGCACTATTAATTTATCATATCAATGTAAATAAAGTACTGGAGTTACTGGGGATTAATGACTTATACGATCTTGGGAGAAAATCAGACGGATCTCTGTCAAAACAACCTAACCGAGTAGTTACTTATTGGTTTGTCAAGTTTCTCACTCACTGGTGAGCAGATTTCCCAACAGTTATTGCTCAAGGATTGAACCCATGCTTGCAACACAGAGTAGATACATATACAGAGTTATAACTAGTGTACCCACTTTTTTTGTGCGCGTGCTCGGCAAGTTAGTAGATGCATGCATCCCATTGGATGGCGACTCGCTTTAACTTCTCGAAGAACTTGCTGAGCTCGTGTATCAGACATCAGTTAAAGACCACGTCTCAATCATGAAAACGAGGCTCTATAGTCAAAGTGACGTACTTTCCGGAAGCGTGTATTGTCTGCGCATACAGGTGGAAAATACAACGAATATCCAAGTAATTCAGGGCTATGGAATGGACCATTTGCATTATAGACTAAATTTTGATCTAGACAAAAATTTCATCACAGCTTGAAAGAGCATCACAAAATTAGTAATATTCCAAAGTTTCGTTGCGAAATGTTGTAAAATGCGGATAATATAGCCTTGCGAAGTTTGCCGTTTTTCAGTCATTTTGTATTACGCACGTGAAATTGACAGCCCAATCGGGTGTTGGGGCATCAATTTCACGTTTGTAATGCAAAAGGACTGAAAATTGCAAACTTCGCAAGGCTATATTATCCGCATTTTACAACATTTCGCAACGAAACTTTGGAATATTACTAATTTTGTGATGCTCTTTCAAGCTGTGATGAAATTTTTGTCTAGATCAAAATTTAGTCTATAATGCAAATGGTCCATTGACCAATGATGAACACTTACATGTCTTTGTAAAAGTGGCTTTGCTTCACCGGAGTGATCTGAATCAGGATGACCTGAACTGCTTTCTGGCTGTCCACTATGAGTCTACGAGACAAAAGAAGAGTGTTGACAAAAGAAGAGTGTTATACTGTTATGAGAGGCATCCCCCCTGGACGTCTGCCATTTTGAATATTATCAGGGGGGTGAATGCCTCTCATAAGCACACTGGCTAGGACCACGGCGTCAGCGCCATTTTGAATATTATCAGGGTGGTGAATGCCTCTTCATAAGCGCACTGGCTAGGACCATGGCGTCAGCATTTTGATGACGAATTACAGTTATAACGAAATCATAGGAAAAACCAAGAAGCCGAGCTTCTGTATAGTCTAGAGAGTCTGTGGTTATAGTATATATGTCTTCAGTCTTTCAACTATGTGGCTTTGGTTCATGTTTGTTAAACTCATTTGCAGTTAGCCCCGTGTACATTGTGGGCGTCTAATTTTGGTATTTCACATCTACAGGGGGGGGGGCGGGGGGGGGGGAAAGGTCCCCTGGAAAACCTTTGAAGTTGGTTCTGCGACAGTAGTAGAGGTTACGTTTATACTTCATGTCAGTATCTGTTCAACCTACTAAAGTACATTCGAAATTTTTCAAACATGCAAACTTACATATAGTTTAACACCGTTCCCATCTAGTTGGTTGATTCGCTGCTTCAAATTATCATCTCTTTCTAGCAGTTTCTTCCAAACTGGTTCTAAAAAGAAGATTGTATGTAAATTGTAAAATTATAAGATACCTACAATCCCATCTCTCGTCTCGTGTGGGAGGACAAGATGAGGAACAAAGAGATCAGAAGATAAGGATCGCAAGGTTGAGATGGTATGGACATAATAAGAAGAGATGAAGGAGAGCTTGTCAGAGACATCAAAGAATGAAGAAATCAGAAGATGTGAGAAGCAAGGTTGAGATGGTATGGACATGTAATAATAAGAGATGAAGGAGAGCTTGTCAGAGACATCAAAGAATGAAGAAATCAGAAGATGTGAGAAGCAAGGTTGAGATGGTATGGACATGTAATAATAAGAGATGAAGGAGAGCTTGTCAGAGACATCAAAGAATGAA
>CACRXK020000677.1:8367-50422 GCA_902702795.2 Paramuricea clavata | reverse complement strand
GAATGAAGAAATAAGAAGATGTGAGAAGCAAGGTTGAGATGGTATGGACATAATAAGAAGAGATGAAGGAGAGCTTGTCAGAGACATCAAAGAATGAAGAAATAAGAAGATGTGAGAAGCAAGGTTGAGATGGTATGGACATAATAAGAAGATATGAAGGAGAGCTTGTCAGAGACATCAAAGAATGAAGAAATAAGAAGATGTGAGAAGCAAGGTTGAGATGGTATGGGCATAATAAGAAGATATGAAGGGGAGCCTGCCAGAGACATCAAAGAATGAAGAAATCAGAAGATGTGAGAAGCAAGGTTGAGATGGTATGGACATAATAAGGAGAGATGAAGGGGAGCCTGCCAGAGACATCAAAGAATGAAGAAATCAGAAGATGTGAGAAGCAAGGTTGAGATGGTATGGACATAATAAGAAGAGATGAAGGGGAGCCAGTTGCATACATTATGCCGTGATGTGACCAAAGACCAAAAGAAAGATTAACATTGCTAAGAAGATAAGGGAGTGAATGCCACTCTCTACGAAACGCCCACGGAAGTCATTTTTAGCAACTTACGATAATATACAGGCATATTCGGATCGGTCACTTTTTCAACTTCATGAACTGTGTCGCCTGTCTCGGCTTTCATATACTGTAAACTGAAGGGCACAGGTTGGCCAGCCTGCAGTGCATGACTTCGTGTTGAGGTCACCCTACTCGTAGCTTTGAACATAGTAGAGTGGTTGATTTTAAAGGACATCAGAGACTTTAGACAAACTTCTTCCCCGGCTAAGTCCACCTAGAAGCAACGGGAATAAGCTCAGAATACAGATGGTATGGTAAAACTTTATTTAATGCCGCTGGCCCCGACAGAGATATTACATAACCTGAACAAGTTCTTATTTAAAGTGGGTCTAAATAAAACATTTTAGCCTAACAGGTTCTTGAATTCTAGGTTCTTGTATGCGGGGTTTTACTGTAGCGTTAACTCTGGGTTAAAATTTAATCTGCTGTTTTTATTTTCTACATGCAAGTCTGTTGACTTCAAAACTGAATAAGACTTCTATGGATCCTGACAAGATTTATTTCCAAAGAATATTTCCAACTTTATAAACAAGCCGTTGGAAAATTCGAAGTGTTTCGTTACCCTGGAGGTAACCGGCTCACGAGCAAATGACTCCACTTCCCCTGGCTTAATAAAAGTAAAATTGCGTAGCTTTTGAAGAAGGTACGCCTGGATCAAATTTGACTCGTCCCCAGTCGCTTACTTAACGCGCGTTGAATTACCCAACGCGCGCGGAATGATGGGACAAAACGCCTCGGGGCATTCCCATGGTCCTTTGCGTTATAAGCAGTGTTAGGGACTGTGGAAGAGTCAGAGATCAAATGTCGTTCATGCGTCGAACCTAATACATAAATTGTAATTTATTCTATATGTAATTCACTTCCATATATTTTATATACTTTTGTTAAATAATCTTGAACTAGTGGAGGTAGTGTCAATAATGTAAACAAGCTTTCGTTGCTAGGGATGCGACTACCCGAAAAATATAAGGAGAATTTCGACGTTTTGAGCGAAGACTCTTCATACCTCCAGACGAAGGCCTTCGCTCAAAACATTGGAATTCTCCTTATATTTTTCAGGTAGTTGCATCTCTACCAACGAAAGCTTGTTCACACTTTTGTTAAACCCTAATTTACATTGGGAGCGACATATTGAGTTCGACGTTTGATTTTAACTATCGGCTTTGTAATTAAACAGTAATTATTAATTAACTAAAAATTGGAAATACGCCGCTCTAATTACGTATAATGAAGGGGGACCCCCCATATGAGTAATGGTTTAGACGTCTCCCTGCCTCGTCCCCGTTGCTATCAAATAATCACAACAGATTTGTTCAGCCACTGATCTATATATTAAACTAATATGTCTATATATACACTGATCTACAAATAGTAAGGGCCCGCGGAGGAGGCAGGACGTCTCCGACCAAACTCACCAAAGTAACCTTACGCAGTTCGCGACCCGGCCGACCTCTGCGTCCATTGTTTGGATAAAGGCAAGCTATTTAGCGCTCCACCATCCGCTAAACCTGATCGTTATTAAAGAGATTCATTTTTTTACGTAAAAATAACGTCCGACAAAACATTTGTTAAAATCACGAGCGCTGTGTCGAGTGATCCTTTAGCAGTCGAAAAAGAAGTCATCTTGCTCTATTTAAATATTAAGTTTCAAGACGGAACTTCTATAGCCCTTGTTTGTTTCCTACAAATCTTCTCATGTTACAAAGAAATAAACAGTACATATACAATATTTGTACATATTACCTTATAAGATTCACCATTATCCTTGGATTGGCTGTTTGTACAGGGTATCCCAACAACACCATCAGCAAATGTAACATACAACTCCACCTCTTCACCCTCATCGATAAAATGCCACATTGGACGGCCTGGCACGGCCATACGTACGACCACATCTTCGACGTTAGTAGGATCGCTACAGCCATCGACCACCACAAAGTCTTGGTTTAATCTTTGGGCATTAATGTTTTCTCTCGTTCCGTTGGACGATTCCATGTTGTGTTCTCGCTTCCTAGACTTCTCAATACTGAGAGAAATACTGAACGCAGGTCCTTTATATTATTACCTGGTACAGCGGACGGAAGTTATCAATCATAGACTCATGTGATTTGTGCGTGACCGAAAGGGAAAACCCTGATTTCATCGAATGAATGAAAATGTTTACATTGGAATAAACGGAGACAGTAAACTTATGTCTGTTTGCATTTGTTATATGTTCTGCAAGTTCTCAAGTGCGAATGAATGGCAAGGCCAACTTTTGTAAAACATTATCTGTCCCGGGGAACAACAATCAAAATTGTAACATAATACTGAACTGAACAGCTGGAATGCACATGATTCATGTAAATGATGCGATCAAATTAAAATATTAAGTTCTAGTTACGGGAATGTTTATATCAGTTCTGTAGGGACTTCAGAGTACTACAGACCATCGGAATAGGAATAGATAGCCCTGTTCTGGTATACTAACAGATTGTTGAACTTTACTCAATTTTCACATTCAAAATTACATACGGCGCATACATTCATGTGACCAAGAGGGGAAACCCGCAGTTGATGAAATAAATGTATATTATTCTAAATATTTGTAACCATGCAGTCCAATATAAGCTAAACACTTCTGAATGTTCATATTCTTATATAGGTTTAAGTATTTCATTGGAGTTCATTTTATTTCTGTAGTTCGTTTTATTCGTTTTGAATATTTTATAATATCAGAAAAGGCAAAACCATGTTATTATACAGTCCACCTTACTCAATCTCTCACTGTACTGATGTAATTACCGAGAAACTTGAATAAGCCGGAATTCCGGACAAACTCTAGGAAAATCACTTTCTTGAAGCTGTTTTCCAGTTAAGCATTTTCCATACATGCGTGCACGCACAGAAAAGTTTAATCTATAATTCGTGATACCGTAGCCCGCAAGCAAAACCATGCATTGTTATGGGGTAATTTCAAGCTTTAGATTAACAAAATAAAAGTTTGATGAGTAGTTCAACTATATTTTAACTTAAAGGGGCAGTGTCGTCGCAGTTCTACTCCGCATCCAAAATATGCGCGAACTTGAAAAACTATCTGCCAACAATTAATTAATCAAGTTAGGAGTGAAATACGATATACTATTTATAATCCCTTCGTTATACAGGACATCCTTGCTTTGTTTTAAAAATTGAAGGCTGCTGCATTTTTTCCAATCATGTAGTATTAATTTTAAACGTTTCTTTGCGCCGTTTATTTTAGCCAATCAGCGCCGTGACACTGCCCCTTTAAACAGAATACATGATTGGCGTATTCCAAGATCGTGTAACTGTCAACTCTTTACGCACTGTCTATCTCGCTTCATTCGGGCTTTAGTTCGTATTAGAACTGTGTATTTTCTACATAACTAACACTACGTTACCCACTGTAAATTGATGTAAATTACTCAGAGCAGTGCAAGCATCCTCAAAGTTTACAGTATGATGTACCATCGGTCTAGAAATAAAATATGATATATTAACACATGCCAAAGTTGATTTTTTATTACACACCCAAATTATATATTTCTAAGAAGCTGGTGGTTTATAATTGTGACCTTGTGGGTTTTATGACGTGTTTCCGGTACGTGCCCACACAGGACTATTTACAGTAACGAACTAACAATGCTGAATTTCGTTTATATGCGTGGCTTATGTTGATCACAAGATCGCTGTAGTACTAGTTTCTAATCCTACGCCCCAGCCTCTTAAGACGTTCACGTGTTTTTAATGTTTTCCAGGTAGTTCACACCCAAATTCCAAACAACGACAAATATTTTATTGTCTGGCTAGCTTTTTCATGACGATATTTTCAAGTTTTGCAATATATCATGAGGTATTCAGCCCAAGTGACGTTATAACATATCTTACATTGTTTGATCGATGTCATGCGACTGCACGCAAGCTACATGTGGTGAAACTGTTTCACTTTTGACGAAGTTGTACACATAAAATTATAAGCGGATTTTAACTACCGGTTTTGGAGTTAAACAGTAGTTATTAACTACAAATTATGCGACTCTGACTAAAGGCTAGTTTACATCATGAAAGTTTCTGTGATCACAGTCAGGAGCGCCGGAAAGTCGATAATTGGGGGGGGGGGGAGATATTCATATATTCATGTTCTGCATAATTTATTTCCTTTGAAAGCGATTGTTTTTACAGTCTGTGAACATGAATATATGAATATCTGCCCCCCCCCCAATTATCGACTTTCCGGCGCTCCTGATCACAGTAGGAATTTTGCAGGGGAATTGACTCAGTGTTGAACATGTAGTCCTATTGTTACAAGTACCACAACACGTCCCAAACTTACTTTAATGTTCCTGTTTCCACTTTGTCAAGTAGATCTGTTAAAATATCTTCAAGTTCATGTGTCAAGGAAAGCGTTGAAATATCTCGCTAACTTCTGGACTATAAAAAGCTACATGAATTGTTTCTACTGCAATAGCAGAGGATACGTAAAAACCGGCCTTGTTGTCCTGAAAAACACGTAAAATAGAAGTTTATGGGTGATTAGGAGACGAGGTTTACGGCGTGTTACTTTGTTTAGTACTTGAAATATTCTGCTCTCCTTCCTCCACTCTGAGCTTTCAAACAAAATTATTTTTCCTCAACCTGGTCTACTTTATAGCCTGGTTATTTTCATGAAATTGATTTAGTTATTTGCCATCTTAAATTTTGACGTTATCTTGTTGAAGAATGAAACTGTCTGTACCAGTGTGGGTAGTACCAATGTGAAAATGCTGTGCTGAGTGGTTATATTACTACCTTAAAAAATAAGCAGAAACTTGACGTTTCGAGCGAAGGCCCTTCGTCAAGAGTTAGTAGCGTTGACGAAGGGCCTTCGCTCGAAACGTCGAGTTTCTGCTTATTTTTTAAGGTAGTAATATAACCACTCAGCACAGCATTTTTGAAGAATGAAAGGAATGATACATTGTAATTTGGTTAAGGTGGAGTAATACGGGCAACAAAATTGCGGCAACTTGCAACAAAATCGGATTTCAACTCATGTTAAGTAGAAATGTCGACACATGCTGCCTCGTGATTTGCAATGTGTATGTGTGAACATTTTCAATTAACATGCGTAGAAATCAGATTTTGTTGCAAGTTGCAGCAATTTTGTTGCTCGTATTACTCATTTACTCCAGCTTTACGTAGCTCAGTTGCGTGGCTGTCTAGTCAATATACACTGGTTAATTTGGATGACTTTAAGACTTCCTATATAGACCGCTCCCTCCTCACATGCGTCTATTATCAACACCGCCACCTACGCACAATAATTCTAAAAGCTCTAGAAGACAAGAGAGATGTTTTCGTTCGTATATACTGTACACATTTAATTGGCTTGATTTATGCGAGAGACACCCGTCCAAACGAATGTGGAAAAGACAAGATAGTGTGTCTAATGATTTGCATGACGAGTACAGGAAGGATATATCTAGTGTAATTTATTATTAAAACCCTTTACAAACCTTTGGCTAGAATCCATGTGTCCTTAAACAGGAATGACACTGTAGCTCCTTTTAGATATAATATCTTTGAGTGTGGAGGATCCAACTGAAAAAATGAAAAAAATGTATAACCCTTTCACTCTCACCTCTGGCTCGAATTTGTATAGATACAACATAGCCGTTTATGGTGTTTAAGGTATCTTGCATGGTTCTTCGAGTCCCGTTTATACCTTGCCTATTTAGGGTCTATATTCTATTACTAGTTTGATTGAACATTTTATATGTTTTCTTTGTAGAATATGATTAATTGACCCCAATAAAGATAATAATAATAATAAATAATAGCACTTAAAAAATTCATTAATAATTCACGAGGAAAATACAAAAGAAATGAATGTTTAATCAATGTTTGTAAATCGGATAAAGATTTGTCCTGATTTACATAAACTTCAGCTTTGATTTTCTCAGCTTAGACTTGAGTTTATTTTCAAAATTACTTTGCCAATGAACTCATAAGATGGGTAATTTTTTAAGTACAATAAAACATTCGCATCCGATCTGTATCTGATATACAAACTCTTGCCTTTGGCTCGAGTTTGTATATCAGATACAGATTGGCTGCTCATGTTTTATCTAGTACATAGAGCTTACCTGAAGATCGCATTGTGTAGTTATCCACTTTCCACCAACTGCTAGACTTAGAATAAGGTCATGTTTTGACGGAAGGTTAATGTTGTTAGCTTGATCCGAGAATTCTTCTGAGAACTGCTGAACTATATAGTAAGAAATACAATACACCATCGCGGATTCACTGGGGGGGGTTAGGAAGGGTTAAACCCCCCTATAATCTATCTAACCTCTCTTACAATGTGTTCAACCCCACCAAAATTTTGCTTCACACCTCCTATTTTGTGTGAAAGTGTTTAACCCTGACGCCTATTAACTCCTGGCGATTAGAAGCTCGCTCAGTGGTGCCACTTGCACCACACTAGAAATTTTCCTGCTCCTCCTTTAAAAAAATGAAAATCCACTTTTGCAATAAACTTGAACGATGTGTGCCTTTAACTTTGATTTTCTCGAGATACACAATGTATTTTTTGATCGTATCTTTACATCTGATAAAACACTGCTGCTCATATTTTAAATAGTACATAAAAGTGAATTTAAGGGTATGTCAATTCATTGTACCTCCATTGTCAATAATACAATCCACCCCAGTTCCACCAGTTTCTTCTAAACAAATGTCCAATAATGAAACCTTCACATTTGCAAAATCAATGATTTTCCCTGCAATTCAAACAACATTATTGTATAGTAGACAAGTGTCTGAGATGTCTGTATTAGAGAGAAGTCTTTATTAGAGAGGTATCTGTGTTAGAGAGGTGTCTGTATTAGAGAGATGTCTGTATTAGAGAGATGTCTGTATTAGAGAGGTGTCTGTATTAGAGAGATGTCTGTATTAGAGAGGTGTCTGTATTAGAGAGGTGTCTGTATTAGAGAGGTGTCTGTATTAGAGAGGTGTCTGTATTAGAGAGGTGTCTGTATTAGAGAGGTGTCTGTATTAGAGAGGTGTCTGTATTAGAGAGGTGTCTGTATTAGAGAGGTATCTGTATTAGAGAGGTATCTGTATTAGAGAGGTGTCTGTATTAGAGAGATATCTGTATTAGAGAGGTGTCTGTATTAGAGAGATATCTGTATTAGAGAGGTATCTGTATTAGAGAGGTGTCCATATTAGAGAGATGTCTGTATTAGAGAGATATCTGTATTAGAGAGGTGTCTGTATTAGAGAGGTGTCTGCATTAGAGAGTTGTCTGTATTAGAGAGGTGTCTGTATTAAAGAGGTGTCTGCATTAGAGAGATGTCTGTATTAGAGAGGTGTCTGTATTAGAGAGATGTCTGTATTAGAGAGGTGTCTGTATTAGAGAGGTGTCTGTATTAGAGAGGTGTCCGTATTAGAGAGGTGTCTGTATCAGAGAGGTATCCGTATTAGAGAGAAGTCTTTATTAGAGGGGTGTCTGTATTAGAGAGGTGTCTGTATCAGAGAAGTATCCGTATTAGAGAGAAGTCTTTATTAGAGAGATGTCTGTATTAGAGAGATGTCTGTATTAGAGAGATGTTCGTATTAGAGAGAAGTCTTTATTAGAGAGATGTCTTTATTAGAGAGATGTCTGTATTAGAGAGATGTCCGTATTAGAGAGAAGTCTGTATTAAGAGAGATGTCTTTATTAGAGAGATGTCTGTATTAGAGAGGTGTCTGTATTAGAGAGATGTCTTTATTAGAGAGATGTCTGTATTAGAGAGGTGTCTGTATTAGAGAGGTGTCTGTATTAGAGAGAAGTCTTTATTAGAGAGATGTCTGTATTAGAGAGAAGTCTTTATTAGAGAGATGTCTTTATTAGAGAGATGTCTGTATTAGAGAGAAGTCTTTATTAGAGAGATGTCTTTATTAGAGAGAAGTCTGTATTAGAAAGATGTCTTTATTAGAGAGATGTCTTTATTAGAGAGGTGTCTGTATTAGAGAGGTGTCTGTATTAGAGAGAAGTCTTTATTAGACAGATGTATTAGAGAGGTGTCTTTATTAGAGAGAAGTCTTTATTAGAGAGATGTCTGTATTAGAGAGGTGTCTTTATTAGAGAGATGTCTTTATTAGAGAGATGTCTGTATTAGAGACATGTCTGTATTAGAAAGATGTCTTTATTAAAAAGATGTCATATTAGGTGTATGTATTAGAGAGATGTCATATGAGAGAGGTGTCATATTAGAGAGATAAAATGTTAAAGAGTTGTCTGTGTTACAGAGGTGTCTACAAGGAGAGGTTTTACTATATTTTAAATGATTTTCTATATGACAGTTACCTATTTCTGGTCGAAAACCTTCCAAAAATAATTTTTCTTCTTCACTATGTGCTGTGGTGATAACTTTGGCTCCCCAACTCTGACCAAGCTGAATAGCCATGACTCCTGCACCCTGAAATGAAGTAGTTTGCTTCTTTACTGCTTCTTCGTTTTGTGGCTAAGGCACTTTTGTGAACATGGTTGCACAAAGGCAATTGTTAAATATATAATAATCCATTTGAACATTTTATGTGACAACAAGGACCACGGTGGCTAGATGTAAATTCACTTGAATCTCTTTGTGACATCATAAATGCCGCTTAAAGGTGTTGGTTCAAAATTGGTTATAATAATAATGTTTATGACCATTGAGACCTGAAGTTGGTGTCTGCTTAAAATAGTACTCAAATTAAACAAAGGAAATCACTACCATGTTTGGTGTTTTTTTGTGATAAAAATCATGTTAATTTACATAAACTTTAGCTTTGATTTTCTCAGCTTAGACAATGTAATAATCTGCTGTACGTTAAAATAGTCTGCCGTACGTTATATACCATGTGAAATAATAAAGTAGGTCGCATCTGGGCATATTGCCACTTAATTAAAGGGTTAACTAACCGCTAATTTACTAATGCTTGGAACTCTATACATACCGATGCACCATTCATAACCAATACAGTTTCACCACCACAGATATTCGCTTGGTAATGTAGTGCAGTATATGCTTTTATACCATCACCAACACAACATGCTGCATCAGCAAAATTTACTTTACTTGGCTTTTTCACTGAAACAAAATTAACTTGCAATCAATCATATATAGTAGCATGGTCAATGCATGCATGTTACACATTTATTGGCTGACTAAAAAAGATTCCCTCATGGCTAATTAATTTAAGCTTAATTACCTATGTTGTATTCTGAAATGGTACAAAATGTAGTACAAGCACAATCTGGTGAGTCTGGAGATAGCATTCCTAAAAGCAGAAAAATAAATTTTGCTAAGGTACGGGATGCATGTGCATCGGTGTATAGGTGTACAAATGGAAAAAAATGAGAGGGGCAGACAAAAATTTGCCTTGCCACTGATGAAAATTGCCTAACATTATCATCGGTTAATTGATAGATAAATAGAAGGTAAACAGGAGGAACACATCTCCTATACAGATGCACAGAAATAAAGTAAGTCTAAAAAAAATAAAAAAAAAATATAGAACTGTTCATTTTTTGAGATACACCCATGCAAAACTCATCACTAGCTACTGAGGAAAACAGACCAAGCATATTGCCTAATTTAGTAGAATCTGCCTGACTAAATACTGACTGGGGAGGGGAGGGGTATGTAGCTCTGCTAGCCCCTGTCTCATAATTACCTACAACTTCATCACCCACACTGACTCTGGATACATCAGGTCCAACTAAAGAACATAAAACTTAATTAAACATCAAAATAGTTTATTAAAAACATTGTATTTCGGAGTTGTTCATAATTATCAACATTTTGACAGATAATACTCCATTTTTTTTCAATCCCCACCTCAAGCATAATCTTAAATGTTGAATCTCACGTCACTAATAATGACCAGTCAGAAAAGTCAACTTTTTAAAATGCATACAATATCAGTTATTAATATTGTCACCACCCCGACATAGGAAATTAGAAGGTAACCGGCCCCTCCACCAGAAATTTCCTCTGTGGGGAAAGTGCAAATCTTTTTTGGATCGACCCAATGTTGATAATTAACTATGGATGATCCCAACCTCATTCCCAGGGTATTTTATATAGTTTTGAGTCAAACAATATCTGACCTTGAGTAACAATACCGGACATCTCAGTACCAACTGGAATTGTTTCTTTGCCAATAATTTTAAACTCTTGAAGTAACTGAAAACCAGATGAACTGTAAGAACTTATAATATCTTTATATTAAGGAAAATTTTTCATATTACATGCTTTTCAAAAAGGACGTTAGATTTGATAACTAAAACTAGGAGATTATGAATAACTAAATAACTAATTACATATTACAATGACCTGAACCCTGGCTGTGCATTTGGATGTGGGATCGCAGCAAGAGCGAACAACCCTCAAGGTTTTTAAAAAAAATAGAATATTATTTTCAAATGTTCACCCCCAGGCAAATGTCCCTCCCCTGGGACATAGTACACAGCCAAATTGCTGCGCTGTTGCCCGGGGGAGGGGCACACTTGGATTTGACTGATACATAATTACAGTAATACACCCGTCTGGAAAGTATGTCACCTTGGCTAAAGAGCCTCGTTTTCGTGATTGAAATGTCATTAGGTAATAACAGATAATTCTAACATGAAAACGAGGCACTCTATAGCGACAAACTTTCCAGTCAGGCATACTTGGAGAATAGTATACTAGCGCGTATGTACCTTTGTATCATTTTTATTCAGGACGCAAGCTTTTACTCTGACAAGTACATCATTATTTTGAGGGCTTTCTACCTTTACCTGCACACAAGAGAAAATAACAAAATGAAAGAGAAAAACTCAAAAGTTATTGACAGCATGTCAAATGTGATGTTGACAGTCCTATATTTACATGTAATAAAACATACGTTTTCTTCTACTTCATATGCATCCAAAAACGTATCCTTTGAAGATTGGAAAACAATTCTTCTTTGGGTTTCCATTTCTGCGCTAAAACTTAAAATTAAACGTAAAAATGTATAAATGAAACTAAAAGTAGAAAATTACTAACATATACTTGATCCCCCCCCCCCCTGCCAAAATAGCTGGAATAGTTCATAGTTTGTACATTTTGTCTTCGACAGGGGGGTTGAAAATATTAAAATGATTATCCAATGATGACGTCGTGTTAAAAAATAAAAACATCGGTTGCCAAATCCAAGATGGCGCCGAGTACAGTACAAAAATTAAAAGCGGCTGTAACAGGCCAACCAAACGACGAAAGTTCACTTATTACCGAGGTAACGAAAGTCAAATATAACTTTTTCTACATGTACTTCGTTGTTTACTTGTAATCATGTATTTTGTCTGGAAATTCTATGATATAACAACTGAGTTGAGCATGCTAGGACAGGGAATAATTTATTAGAAATGTATTTTCAATTGCGATTTCAAAAATTAAGTGACTTACAGGTGAAGCCGGTAACTAAATGTTTTCTCTGCAAGATAATACTGTAATATAAATACTACCCTGTGTTGGTGACTGGCAGCTGAATTTTAAAAATACTTAGCGTTGAAACTGTCAATAATATAAACAAGCTTTCATTTGGTAGAGATGGAACTACCTGAAAAATATAAGGAGAATTTCTTCTTATATTTTTCTACCAACAAAAGCTTGTTTATATATGACCATCAGTTCTGGCATTTATAGTTAAAGTGCAATTTTAAAAAATAAACTGATCCTCGCCCTATTGTTGAAGAGAGTTAAAACTAGTCGGGGAAAAACAAGTTTTAAGTGAAATTGCTACAGCAAATAAACAACATCCAGAAGCAGGCTTGAACCTGGGAACCAGAACACACTAGTCACATGCGTAACTTTCTGAGCTGCTGTAGTGACTGTCGGTCATTTAGTATATTCTTTGAAGTATAACCTATGAGTATAACTGGCTGAAATAGCCACTATGGGAATACTAATGTAAATATTATAATAAACAATTGAAGGTATTCAGTGGCATAGCCAAGGGTGTGGAGTGGGAGCGGCAAGGGGGGCTCTGCCCCCCACCATGGCCAAAAGGACTGCCCTTGTGAAAAGCTGAAATCAGGGTGAAAAGCACATATTTTGAACTTGAATTTATGCACATAGCAGCAGTTCACCTATCCCATCACCGAACGCTGCGATGAACGTCTGTTTAACATTGAATTATTATTAAATTTCTAAGCCCCCATCAATGTACAACAGTTTCTTCTAGATGAGTAAAAAGTATCTGCAATGAAATGTTAAAGGAGGCTGCGCTGGTGCTTATGTTGGAGGTCTATTAAAGTTTACCAAACATCTTAGGATGGCCATGAGTTAATTAATTGGCAATTCCAGCTTTTAGTTTATGCCTGCAGGGGATATGATGGGAAGTAAGGTATCATGGTGCTGATTATGCTGAAAAAAATCAATAAAAACTACCGAAGCAACCAAAATATTTCAATATTTACAAGTATAAGCTATCACTCTGTGTTTACACGGCCACCATTTCTATTTTTTCAGCATAATCAGCTATGTGATGCCTTACTTCCCCTGCCGCATAAACTAAAAGCTGGAATTGCCTATTGACTCAATCCAAGCTTTAAAGGGAACTTATTTATTTTTGGCCTAGATATCAGATGCTACAACATTGAGCTGGTCTACAAGAATAAAAGGGTTTATCATTTGTTTTGTTGTGGGAGTTGGCCTCACGCTTCTTGTGAGTATACAGTCTTTCTGATCACGAAAGCTTAATAAACAAATGCCATGATCTCATCAAAATATTTGGTATTCTTATAGGGAATTGTTATGTTATTCCAAAACAATTATAAATTGTTTGCTGTTTTTTATACATTTGGAAACCTCACAGCCCTGGCAAGGTAACAAATAAAATAAAATTAGATGTCAGCTTAAAGGTAATTAATTAATTAAATATTAATAATTCAATGATTTTTGAGTTCATTTGAATTTTGTATATAATTAATTTTGATATGTATATAATTTCAGTTCCTTTTTCCTCACTGGACCTTTAAAACAACTGAAAAACATGTTCAAAGAGAAACGATTTATTGCAACTATAGTGATGTTGGTATGTGCTTTATGTAAAATGAGAAGCAGCACTCTCCATTTGATGAGTGAAATCATCTTGCATTAGACAGAGTAAAGTAATAAAGTAGGGCACATTACTACTTATAAAGAGTTAACAGGTGCATAGGCAGATATCGAGTGTCTACATGAGTCTCTCCTTGACAAGTAAATTGTCTGGTGTAAGGAAACACTGGCACTTGAAGAGTTCAATTTAAACTTCTGGGTATGGTTGTAGAATACTTGCTAAATTATAGATTTTCTTATGCATAGGTTTGCCTTGTATTGACCTTATGTGCTGCATTGTGGGTAAGTTGAAAATAGTCTACAATCATGATCTTTTTGTTCTTTTTTCCTAAATATTTATACCACTTTCTCATTTTTTTCTAGTGGAAAAACAATGGATTGGCTATACTGTTTGCAATACTACAGTATTTTGCCATGGCTTGGTATGATTTTCCTCCCTAGTATATATAGACATGACCTTGTGGTTAGAGCACAGAATAAATATCAGTAACAGAAGGGCAACTCAGCAGTGTAACGTGTCCTCGTTTTTTTATGCAAAAATATGCAGTTTACTGGCCAGAAGGCGGAGCAGCCAGCCAGTACAACGTGTTTATTGGCCAGAAAATGTCATTGACTGGCTAGGGAAATGGTGGCAAACATGCGTAATGCGACATGCGCGAGGACAGAAACTTCAAAGCTTCCGACGTAAGTTGCCCTTCTATGTGGATCTTTATTCTATGGTTAGAGCTTGACAACTGACCTCTGTAGCTCAGTTGGTTAGAGCACTGCACCGGAATCACAGGTTCAATTCCTACCAGGGACCTAAAGTTGCATTTTTTGCAGAACTTGTTCCTGGTTAGGTCTAATGAAATATATATAATTTTCATCTACAATACCCTTCAATTATTTTTTCTATATTAATTGCATTCTTTAACAACATGTGTTTTTTTCTTGGACTAGGTATTGCTTATCGTATATACCATTTGCAAGGTGAGAATATTTTGATTGTAAAAAACATACCCCCAATTTTCTTTTTCTCCCCTGCAAACTATATTGAAAGCTAATGTGTAATATTTTATTTTATATAGGAACGCAGTAAAAGGTTGCATCAACAGCTGTCTGGCATAATCCAATAGTTGTAAATTTAGAGGGACTTTAATAATACAAACTTTACAAAAAGTAACAACAAATCCCATAAGAAAAAATCCAATTTTATTGGAAATCCGTTTGGACCAATTGCCAATTGAAATGAGTTTTTCTGTCCAAAGTTCAATGGTAAAATTTAAATTTCTATAGAAATTCGCCTCGATTTCCAACTGGATTTTATGTCAAGACAAACTACACACAAACGACATAGAATAGTTCATCTTGACAAATGTCTATCAATTAAATTAAGCAGTGGTAAAATATTCCTGAAGGTACTGTCTGAATGACAGTTTTATCAATTTTGTCTGTTCAAAGTTAGATAAGACTTCGTCCATTTCCAGATAACACAATATTTTAATAATAATTGAGCTCGTCACGGAATGACGAGAAGTCAGAATAAGTACACAGTGAAACTACAACTAGTTACCAGTTTCCTATTCTACAGGTAACCCATTATGTTCTATCTCCCCCCAAGTCTTAAATGGTTCTTGGATCAGAGAGTGTTTAAGACTGATTGTCTGAATATGAAAAGTTATATAAAGGTCTGTGATTATTCTTTTAGTCCTTTTATATTGTGGCCCAGTAGTCTTCTCAGGGCTAATGGTGGTTTCTTGTTTCTTGAAGGGACCTGGTTGTCGGTTGCTTGTTGGTCCGCTGTGGGTGGTGGAGTACCTGGAGTTATTGGTACAACATTGGGGGCGGTAATCGGTAGTGGGTTTTCATCGGTTGGGATGCTTGGTGGTGGAATGGGATTGAGTGGGTTTCTCGGTTTTTCGCCATTGTAGTTAGGTTGAGGTTGTTCGGGTAGCGTTGGTTGTGGGTCAGGGAGGGTTGGTATGTCAGCTGGAGGTGTAGTGACGTGGCGTAGATCATCCATGATCGTGTGACGAGGTGGTAAGATACCAACAGGGACATATTGTCGTAAGAACTTGCGATTGCGCATGGTGACTCTACCGGAACCATCAACTCTGACAACGTATTGGTCAAACTGGCGTACTTCCACAATAACGCCGGTTTTATCCCATTTGGTGGGGTGGGGGCCAGTTTGATTTTGGATGCGAACATGGTCGCCAACTTTCAGGGGTGGTAGTCGTTTGGTGTGTTCGGACCAGCGTTCTGACGCTTGCATGTGGCGGTTTCTTAGAGCTTGCTCTCTGGCAGATAGGGTGTCTCTCCATGTGGGGTGGGGAATGTATCGGCCTGGTAATATGGGGATGAAGTCCTTGATGGGCCTGCCGAAGACACATTGTGCGGGGGATAGGTTGGTGTTTGGGTCTGGTGTGTTGCGATATTGTAGGATTGCGCGTTGCAAGGAGTCGGTGTCAAGACTTCCTCGTGTGTCTGTGTTGTTGGTTATGATGCGTTTAACGGTTTTAACGCCTATCTCAGCCCTGCAGTTGGAATGCGGGAATGCCACAGAGGAAAGACGGTGGTTAACTCCCCAATCTTTAAAGAACTGACGGGTGGAGGCTGCAGTGAATTCTGGGCCACCATCTGTAGCACACTCATCAGGGATCCCGAAAGTGGCAAACAGGCGTCTCAAGCAGTTGATTAGACCTTTCGCCCCATCTTGTGCTCGCTCGATGATTGGCCAGTTCGAGTAACGGTCAACAATTACGAGGTATTGTATGCCTTTGTGGTGAAAGAAGTCTGCACAGATGCATTGAAAAGGGTAGATCGCTGGTGTGGGAGGATAGGGTGGGGCGCTGGGTTGAGAGGGGGCCATGCGGTTGCAGTGTTGACAGTTGGTTCGAAGCGCTGTGATAGAGGGAGTGATGCCTGGCCAGAAGACTGTTGACTTGGCTCGTGCTATCATGGAGGTCACTCCTTGGTGGGCACAATGTAGTACACTGAGGATGTGTGGGCGGAGGGGGGGTGGGATGACAATTCTCTCCTTGTACATGATGACACCGTCTATGGTATGGAGATGGTTGTGGAATGGGTAGTATTCTTGAAGGTTGGGTGGTAATTCGTGTCTGAGCTGGGGAAACCCAGATTCGATGAGAGTGATCAATTGTGTCATGTCATGGTCGCTTGTGGTCGCCAGCTTAACTCTCTCCCATGTTATTGCCATGGTGCTGAGTGCCGCCAAGGCTGATGAAGCTAGTTGATCATCTGGGTTGTAGTTGCGTGGTGGATCCTGAGAGCGGATGCCTGCTAGGAAAAAGTAGCCAAAGTTGTTGAAGGGGAAGGTGGCTTCTGAGTCAGTGGTTGCTGCGACGTCGTCTGGTAGTAGCATCCTTTCTGGGTTGGTTGGACCTGTTGGGTGGCGAGATAGAGCGTCAGCAGCTCTATGCTTAACGCCGGGGACGTGGACCATTTTGAACCGATAGCGAAGGGTTTTTTCCTTGAGGTTTCGTAGTCTGCCATTGGGTATGTCTTCGAAAGAGCGGTCGCCAAACACTTTTAATAATGGTTTGTGGTCAACAGCGATTGTGAGGTCGGTACAGCCCAAGACAAAGAATCTGGCCTTGTCGAGAGCATCAGCTACGGCCAGAGCTTCTCCTTCTATTGGCGCATATCGCGATTCTGCGGCATGGGTGAAACGACTGCCGACTAGTGTGACTTTCCACCCGGTTGGGCAGCAGAACGTGTCAGTGGAATCACAGGTACAATGTTTTTGGAATAACCAAAATCCAATGCCGTTTTTTGACCAATCCGTTGCCAAGCATGTTGGTTTTGATTTGTCAAAGATCTGTACGCCTCTCTCGATTTCGCTGACGATCACTGATTTGGATTCCTCGAATAAGGTGTTTAGCTCAGGAGTCCAATGGAATGTCGAGCCAGGCTTAAGTAGCTCGCGGAACGGGAGCATTCGTTCTGTGGAGGAGAAGGCATAAGAGACTTGGTTGATTAGACCGAACCAAGATCGGAT
Organism: Paramuricea clavata; assembly: GCA_902702795.2. Classification (NCBI taxonomy): domain Eukaryota; kingdom Metazoa; phylum Cnidaria; class Anthozoa; order Malacalcyonacea; family Plexauridae; genus Paramuricea; species Paramuricea clavata. The sequence goes on along the minus strand of CACRXK020000677.1, from coordinate 32,763 downwards.
GTCGGTTATGTTGGTAGGTTTCGGGAAGTTGAGGATTGCATTTAGGAATTTCTTGCAAGGACGCACGCTGTCAGGGGTAATTTCGAATCCAGCAAATTCCACAGTGTCAGCTCCAAAGACGAACTTTTCCGGGTTCAGTATGATGCCATGGTGGCCACATAGGTCCAACCAATCGACTGCCTGGAAGAAACTCTTGCGGAGGTCGGTCGCCCACAGCAAAGTGTCGTCGACACACTTGGTTTTGTTTGGCACATGGGCGACTAGTTCATCAAACCTTCGTGAATAACCGTCACCAGAGGCTATATAGCCTTGCGGAGCAGTTTTGTACCTATATCGGCCCCATGGTGTGATAAAGGTTGTGAGGTGATGGTCGTCTTTGTGTAGTGGGATACTGTGATAGCCATTCCAACAGTCAAAGACTGTCTTCTTGGTATCACTTGGGATGGAGCGGGCCTGGTGGAAGGGGCTCTGAGTGTGGTGGGTCTCCCTGGTTGCATGAGCGTTGAGGGCTTGAAAGTCAATCGTGCGGCGAGGTTTCCCAGTTTTCTTTGCACACACAACCATCCTATGGCACCATGTTACGGGTTCTCCGACAGGTACGGGTTCGATAACACCCAAGGCAACATCATGGTCCAAGCCAGCTTTCACCTCTGCTTGCCAGTGAAGTGGGATAGGGACAGGGTTGTGGTGGGCAACAGGTGTTGCATTTGGGTCAACCATGAGTCGCATGGGGATGCTTTCCATTAGGGGTAGCGGTTGGTGCTCACAGGTGTTGAATGTGCTTGACTCGTAGTAATCAAGTAGCCATTGTTGTAGGCGTTTTCGGTTATCTTCCGTGGCTGGGAATGGGAGGTGTGTTGGTTTAGGTGGTGGTGTTCTGCGATGCGGGCAACCACAGGATGGAATGGGTGGTTCGTTGGGGGGTTTGGGTTGCGTTGGTGGGTGAAGTTCTGTTGTAGAGGCTGTCTCGGGGTCCGTGGTTGGGCAGGGACTTTCGCCAAAAGTGGGAAATGTGGAAGAGATTAAGCCCAGTGCTGTACAGGCTTCTCGGCTAAGGAATAACTTGTCAGAGTCATGTGTGACATAGACAATTTGGCGGGTTTGTAGGGACTGTCCAGAGGTAGATTGTCCCGAGAATCGCAGGATCACTGCACCGATTATTTTGATACCGTTGTTGTTTGCTGCGTGCATGTGCATGGTAACTGGTATCAGGTCGTCTTCACGCAGGCCGAGGCGGCGAACAACGTTCATACTAGCTAAACAACTTTGGCAGCCAGTGTCTGCCATCGCGGAGAGGGTTCTGGTTTTGATTTGTCGAGTTGCGGGTTGGAATCCTAAAGCTTGGTAGTCATCGGGGTGGACTGTAGCTGTAAGCTTGATGAATGGTTGAGGTTGAGAGGGTTGTTTGGTCCAGCGATTGTTGAGGTTGTCGTATAGGTGGTGATCGAGCAAAACCTGGTTGCGAGGGGGTTGGCTGTTGCCGGTTGTTGAGCATAAGGCATCAAATACTGCACCTTCGCCAGCATGGGAGGGTGCTCGTCGTTTGGGTTTATCCTTGCTGCGACAAACATTCTTGAAATGGTTAAGGCGGCCGCAATGTTCACAGGTTTGGCCATAGGCAGGGCAAGTATTTTTTCTTATTTTCGGGGGTGCGTTTTTGCCGTGTCCGTGTTTACCACAATAAGAGCAACAGTCCTTTTGGTCTTGGGTAGGTTGTTGCTCAATGGGGGTATTCCTTGCTTCATTTTTGCCTCGACGGTATTGACTGCGAGTAGAATCTGCGCCTTGGCTTTGGAGTAGCTGACCTGCTGACCTCTTTCCGGATTCTTTTCTTTCAACGAATTGTATGACTTCCTCTAGGGTTTTGTCCTGTTTTTTGTCAGCAAGAAGGTCTAGTTGGATCTCACCGTCAGCCAGGCCTCGTGTTAGGACGTCACATAGTATATTATCGGTGTAGTTCACACTTGTGGCGCAGTTGGGGCAAGGTATGGTGAATTTGCACACGCTGGCCTGGCCGCGTGCTCGAGCGCAAAAGCTACGGATGGCTTCGTCACGATCCTGGTGCATGTTGTGGAGTTGTACACGAGCTACCATGGGATTTTCCTCTCTCACGGCGAGCGATTTGATTGCCTGGGTAACCTCATCGATTGGCTTGTTTGCAATTGAGCCACCTGCATTACGTGTAAGGTCCTTGCGCAATTGTTCATCGCAACATTCTAGGAGTTGAAGGACTTCGTCTTTGCCCTTGAGTTTGGTTGCTTCGGTGTAATCCTTCCAACGGGAGAGGAAGTAAGACCAATCTTCGCTTGTCCCTGCGGAGGAGATTGTTGGGCGTTTGACTTTCTCCACTCTTGTAGCAGGTTGTGTTGGAGGTGATGTTGGTGTGTGTATACCATTAGAGTGGACTGTTAGTAAGACAGCTGCAAGTCCGTCTTCTACGTCTTCGGTTTCATAAGTGCATGCAGGGAAAGGGCATTTGTATTTCGGCATTGTTTAAATGCGTGGAAATTTCCTTTAGATGTTTGTTTTGAGCTTTATCTGAGGAATATTCCTCGAAGTGGAAGTATTAATTCCTTGGAGTCGATCACTGGAGTCGATAAGCTAAGTGGAAGCACTGAATTTTCCCGACGCGTGTTTTTCAAGATGGCTGCCGAATATTTCGCAAATCGCGGTGATATTTCGTCGCTTTTAAGGACGTTGACGGATGCTCTTGATCTTCGCTTCTTGCTCACAGCTTCAGGGAGTTGTTTGATGACTTCTCGTCATAGATAAGACTTCGTCCATTTCCAGATAACACAATATTTTAATAATAATTGAGCTCGTCACGGAATGACGAGAAGTCAGAATAAGTACACAGTGAAACTACAACTAGTTACCAGTTTCCTATTCTACAGGTAACCCATTATGTTCTAAAAGTAGCTAGGGTTTGTTTCTGATATATGTTAATCTTACCTCATTCGTTCAATGATCGTCCTTAATTCGTCATCACTGATAATTCTATTTGCAACACTTTGCACTATTTGAACATCTTGCAAAGCTAGTAAAATAAAGTTGAAATTCATACAATATCTATATTTAATATGTATTTGTAGTTAGAATTTATATAAAATGCACTCACCATAATGTCCCATAATGTAAATTAATAACTAAAGACTGAAATAGTTTCCTATTAATGGCTATGTTAGCTGTACTCTTTAAAAAAAACTCAAAATAAAATACCTGAACTTCAGTACAAAACACGTTTTGGAACAATCAAAAGTTGTCCAAAGTAATAGTATTCTTTTTCATAGTCAAACTTTCGTTATTTAGCGTAATAAAAAATGGTTCCACCTCAACTTTTTGGTTGCGTGAAAATGTAAAGCAGTCAAAACTCACCAAAAAACCAGGTTGATGTTTTTAGATGGAAAAATGCTTGCTGTCGCTCAAAAACAAACTTTTCATTCAATTTTGTCGAGTATTTTCCCGCCCTTTCAATCCAACCAATCACAAGCTCAGTGATCACAAGCCAATCGTCCATGATTAGCGGTCCAGTTATTAGCGTATAGCGCAGTGTTCAATAATGGACTTTTTCATCAAAAGTGACGCCATATTGAAACTGCTATGTATTGTGGACTTGTGGTTCTATGAATTGAAAATTCACTGGTTGAAAATAATGAAAATCAACCAGTCTACAGTAATTTTATGAATTTATTTCGATTATATTTACATGTTATCTATTGGTATACTAATTAAAATACATTAAATTTAAAATCCTAAAAAATATTGAAAACTATTCAAGTAAAGTACATGGTGTGACTGTGTTTCTCTTCGACTTTAATATCATCATTGACAATTCTGAGAATTTCTTCTTGCGATTTCGGTTTCCTGCCATTGTAAAATTTCCTGGAAATGTACATTAAAGTTATTCACTCGATAACGTAATCGCTGCGACGGTGTGGGTTGTATTTGTTTCAACAGTTCCGAACTGTTCTTGTTACAGATCCAGTAAGGTTCATCCCTTGTCAGACCCCTGTGATGTGTTTGGTGAGGGCGATCTGGAGATACGTTTCTGACATTCGACTGAGGCGAAAATATAATCACACAAATGAAAGTACTACCACAGATGAGGTAGATACAGATGTGAATCTTCCGTCAAATTGCTGATTGTTTTGTGTCACACGGAATTCTCACTTCCGGCGAGCGCTGGCAAGTGTCGTTCTGAAATTTAATAAGGAAAGAGATAGGAAAACGCCGTTCGAAAGACGAAAAATTGTTTTTTTAAAAAATCTACGCTACCGACGGCTATTTTTGGAATTAATTCTTCAAGAGTAACGGTAAGCGATCACTTTTATTGATTTCTTTTTATTAAAAGTGTTAATATAACATTTTATTTAGCAAAAGTTTGTTTTTTCCCTATCTACTTCTTATTAAAATCGTGAAATACACTTGCTGGGAATTTCAGATGCTCGTGTATAAATAACAAAACAGCGAATGATATAAATGCCTCAAAACATAACTCTCGCATAAAAAAAAACATGAATACTTCTATAATATGTATAGTTTTATTCCTCTGCATTATCAAAATTTAATAAAATAGTGAATTAATACAATTTTAAAGTTTATTTAATCGGTGTGACATAATTTGACGGAAGATTCACATCTGTATCTACCTCATCTGTGGTACTACTTAGATAGCTTTGGAAAGTGCGATGGTCTCATTCACTCCTAAAGCAGACAAGAGCCACTATTTCTTGTGTCAGGCTGAAATGGTTCTTATACAATAGGTACTTACTACTTAGTGAGAAATCAGGCTGAGTCGGTTCTCAAATAGTTCTTATTTCTAGTCAAAAACAATTGTTCTTGGTTCAGAAATTATTTGTTTCCCTAATAAGTGGAATTAAAAAAAATAAATTCTAATGACAATAGAAAACAAAAGGAAATAAATCCTCATTTCACTTACTCGGTGTGCATGTGATATCTTGCTCTGAAAGCAACAAGATGAGCGTAATACACCGGGGATGGAATAGACACAGATCTCGTACATCGAGCAAACGTGTAGCACAACTCATTCGTCACTTGTTGCAGGTGGTCGGCGGTGAATTGATTATCGTCATGAAGCACGTGATAATGTGTTGGTCGACTTGTGCCCTACGAAGAAAAAGTTAATCAGTTTAGTTCAGTGACCGACGGTAATTAATTACGGGGCAAAAAACGCCATTATATTTCTATAGAATTTGTGGGTTTCAGGCCAATAAGTATACGTAGTTTATAGCTTTTAAAGCAATTTTACAACGCTTCAAAAATCGTTATTCGATGGATAGCGCTATCTAATATCCAGCCTTGGTACAACAGGCCCTAGGTCTGTTGGTTCTAAAATCGACTCGGTAAAGCTTCCGGTGAGCACCATTGCACTATATGATAATATAGAACTCACAAAGTGCAGTCACCTTTTTATAAATAAACCTTTTTAAAAGCATGTCGTTGTCATTGCAGACCAGAGGCAAAAAGCACAGTCACATACCAAATTTAAGCAATCGTGAGATTATATACATGGAAAGAATATGACCAATCAGAAGACTAAAAACATCACCTATGATCCTATAGTTCACTATCTGGGCTTCTTACTATCCACTGTTGCTCACCTGTATCCCAAAATGACTGCAAAGGTAGAAATCAAACTCGTAGGGATGAACAACGCCACGGTCGACGGCAGTTCCTGCGGGGATGTTTCCAGCCTTGCCGGACCTATCTGCAGCGTCAGCACAAAAAAACCTCGCATGGTGCCTCTTCTGGACAACAACCAATGTAATCCCCGGCCTATATTTGCCTGGCAGTTCCATGCAGGCTTTCTGGATAGCCCGTAGTTCGTACATATAGACTTGCTCAAATTGACCCTCGCTTACGCCATCTCTGTAAAATAAAATCTTCGTAGGTTTACATTTTGCCCGCCTGTAATAACGGACTAAAAGTTCTTTGACGATCTGATCCAAGTTGTCGATAATCTCAACAGTTGCTGTCTTTTTTGAAGGCTTAGTTTTCTTCGTGACTTGAGCACGGACAATAGCTGTATACTGACTCGCCTTTAAGTCAACGCTGGCTACAACCGCAGCTACAGATGGTGATATACTATCGCCCGCTTGCGGGTGGGTCACGTCAGCACCGAAGACTATAACTGGCTCCTTAAAAACGGGCGCTTGGACGTCTTTGCATATGATGTGGTTAATTCCGCCCAGCTTCGCGTTTATTTTCATGCAGATATTGGAGATGACCTGTGGTTTAGGTGTTTGCACAAATTTTGATTGCACGCACTGAGTAACGACGCCAATAACGTTGTCAGCAACACGTTTGATTTCGCCATACAGTGGTTTCTTCGTGTCCGGCAAGACGCAAAAGATGAACTGTAGGTTGTGATGTTCCGTTTTCAAGGAACACAAAAGATCCTCTACCTAAATTAAAATTAGAACATTATACGATAGTTTAACAGAGCTAGCGTGTTCTCCTCACGAGTTCTAAGCTCGTATAGTTATAAAAATAGTGTATCTCTGTGCCCAGGAAGCACTCAGCTACAATGTGCAATTGCTAGCCACAAGTTGTGCACGTTAAGGGTAAACTATTACTAGCCAATCAGATGCGCTGTTATAAACATCAACCCTACCTTAGTTGGACGTTCATACTTCACAGTTACCGGATCTGACGTCACTCGTAAGCCTTCCCGTGATGCAACAGACTGGAATGTGCTCGCAAAATTGCGCACGGCTTCAGAGCGACAGAAATTCTCGTTCATAAACAATACCACTGCCCAGCAGTGAATGCCGACACCACTGTAGAATTGTTTGTTCCTCATATCCCATGATCCGTCACGAGGGGTAAGGCGATTATCCTGCCCACCTACACTAAGTATTGGGGGAGGGAGGACACGACCTTGTACATCAGCCAGTTGAGGTTTCATTTCCATACCAAATTCGTTGGACAGATAATCACGATTAATTTCTTCAAGTTTTTCAGCCTAAAAACAAAATAAGGCGTCGAGTTACGCAAGAACTAACCACTAGGTTTTGAGCAAAACGTAGCTTTGACATTTAGTCAAAACATAGGCCTATCAAGTAGACGTAAATTCCTAGAAATATTAGTAACTTGAAATTAAATATCTTACCCATGATTTGATGTCCTCTTCCCTCTGTTTAGCAGGCCGAGCTGTCTGTTTAATCATCTTCACTTTTTGATCATCCGTGATCTTTTTTCGTACACAAGGTACAACATCAAGTACCTCTAACGGAAACTGAGCATACTGTGTGGGCCGCGTGACACATGGTAAATTTGGGTACCTAACAACATAACAGATCATTTAAACCTCCATTTTATTATATTTTTTGTACTCTGGTGAATATAATGTTTTTGATGTTACTCTGAGTGTATATCCGCACCGGGCAGAATATCCACACTCGAGCAGACTTGGCCTCGTAGCTCAGTTGGCAGAGCATTGGATTAGTATCCCAAACAAAGGTCGCGGATTCCCACCGTGGTCAGGCTAAAGCCCTGGGCAAACTAGGAAACATTGTTGCGGACACATTGTTTCCTACCGATGTTTCGCCATGTTTCCCAGAGTGGGCAAACACTAGGAAACATTAGTGAGAAACATAGGGAAACATCAAATGTTTCTGAATTTGGTAGGAAACATTTTTGCTTCCCGGGAAGTAAATTTTGTTTCCGCAACAATGTTTCCACGGTTGGAGAAACATTTGAGGAAACATCGAGAATCACAAATGTTTCCGCAATAATGTTTCTTAGTTTGTCCAGGGCTTAACTTTTCAGCCCGCCCGGTGTGGATATACACTCAGAGTAACATGTTCTACATCAAAAACATCACTCCACTTTATTGTTCTAGTATTTGTAGTGTAGAAGGGGAAATAGGAGTACTCACAGAGAAAACTTGCGTTGGACGTTGTTAGGCTCATGATGCAAAGAAGTGTATAAGAAGCTCACCTCAAAGTAATGCCATACTTTTGTTTCATATAATCAGCAACAGTTACTTCCTTTCCGTCACACGGGAACGATGCCTGGTTGGCTGGTTTAGTAATTCGACCGATAACGAACTTTCTCTTGACCTGACCAAGATGATTCGTCGCAACTTTCAATCCTAGATTGGAATAATGTACTTCAATTGAATGGCGTGATCTACACTAGAAAAGGATCATCCTCCACCTGAACGATGATGTGTCGGCTGGTTTACACTATCAAAGTTTATCATGTGATCACTGTTACACTGAGTCAGATCCCTCAAACATTTCTTACAAATCTTTCAAAACTTAGAATTTACCCATGCAAAATTCCTACTGTGATCACAGAAACTTTGATAGTGTGAACCAGACTTTAGTGGGAAACCAATGACGCAGTTCGATGCAGCGCTAACTTACGGGCGCGCGCATACTTCACATGCCTAAAGGCCTGATTCCACGAGCGTTTTTTGTCAGCGAAATGCGAAATATTTCGCCTGTTTCTTTCGAATTGTGACCACTCGAATAAATTATTTCTGCATGATTGCTCACAATTCAAAAGAAACAGCGCAAATATTTCGCATTTAGCTGACAAAAAGCGCTCGTGGAATCAGGGCTTAAGACCGAACGATCCAGACTAATTAGCCAAGAATTAATAACGCTTCATTATGATACTTTTCAATGTTTTTCTGAATCAAATTAATACATGCACAAATCACGAAAGTTCATCTGTGTAGATGAAGATTAGTTCGTTCATATTGAATAAATAACATAACGCAACATAATTCAAATCAAATTATCAAGAGACGACAACATACCGCAAAACAACGCCACTCAAAACAACACAACGCACCATGACACAACACAACACAACACAACACAACAACAAAAGTACGCTGCAATACAACTGTCTTACCAATAATGGCATCTTTCAATTGATGAAACAATCTTTTATTATCAAACAGTCGAGGATTGTCTAAATCTTGAACGCCAATATTAAAAATTTGACGAAGAAAATCGACGAGAGGTTGCTCCTTGTAAAACGCTTTAGCTGAAACTAGAGAATACAATAATACGATGGTTTTCTAGCAGATTGGGCAGAAAGAATTGAACTGATTAAACTCAGTGGCAGAGACTAGGGGCTAAGAGGGGGGGAAAAGCCCCACAATAATTTTGAAAGACTGTAAAAAACTTGTACCAAATAACACAAATCACACTCATATAACGTAATTGTTATCATGATATATGTTTCTGCACTGCACATGTCACAACATACGCATTTTATACACTCTTTTTGACGGGGGTAAATATTTTCTCTGAAATGTTGGTTTCTATGCTTAGCATGTGATTTATAACAAAATGCAGCCGCCACTGATTAAAGTCATTAAACTGTCTTTGCTAGCGAAAAATAGAAGCAGCATCCTGCCTTTCATTTCGCCTGTGACGTCATACTTGCCAAATGCCAACAAATATAACAATTTACCAAACCAATTTTACCTTGCCAAAGCTAGCCGAGACCACCAAGTAAAGGCCTAATTGTGTAAGCTGGGTAAATGAAAAGTTCTGTCACTCACCATCAACATTAACAAGCACTGTCTTCCATTCAGAATGACGAACACTCTGGTAAAAGCCGAAACGTAAATCAATGCCGTCACCAAGATCAACTGAACGGGAGTTCGGAGGGCAAAATATTCCTTTTCCAACAGATTCAAATTTAAATGATGGAATGTGACGTAATATAATGTCCAGTGTCATAAGAGAATCTTGAGGACGAGTGCCAGCACCTTTTCCAGAGAGAAACTCTAAAACAAGTAAAATTATCTAGTGTTAACAAGAGCTAAATATTGTTGAAATCAAGACAGAATTTAAAAGTGGACCGGCACAAATTCTAAAGGTGCCTGGCATGAATTTTGCTAGAAAAAGATTCACATTATATTTTGAGCTGAATTGAGCAGTATACACCCATCTTGTTTTAAGCCACGGAACGGCAAATTTCGCCAGCGCTAAGAAGACATTTTACAGCCATGACAAGTTGAAATTTTTAGCCCAGTCTTGCACTCGGACAATATACCAAGTAGACAAAGCTTGCAAGCCTTTGCCCACCACTCAACTCACAGTGCGCTTGAGCCTTTGACCTTCCATTCTTTGCATATACTTGCTTCGCTCATCAATTAGCCGGAGCCCAGCAGTAAACGAAAACAGTATTGGCCATACCCAAATTATTATTAGCCAGGACTTCAAACGGATACCTGCTGAGTATATTTATATTACTCACCTTTTAATTCCTTCAAGTATATTTTTGCTGCAAACTTGATTGATACCTTAAAAAAAATTATCCCAGTTTTATACTAGCTTTCCTCAGTATTATAACTAGTAAACACTACAGTAAGTTCACTATCATAATATCATAGTTGCTCACAGTGAAACCGCGTTTCTCCCTCTTTTCATCACGAGATGGAAGAGCAACAACTAGTTTAACCTTAGAAAAAAAATACAACAATCAGATTGAAATAGAACATTTTGCAATCAGTGGAGAAATGTCTTACTTCGTTGTATGAAGGGGTTCCAAAAAACCAGAAAATAAGACAAAGCAATACTGTGCACCAGCATGCACATTTAAATAATCTGACATATGAACTGACATATGAACTGGCATTTCAGTGCCATAATTAGGGGAACTATTTGGATTCATGGGGGTGGTAAAATACATACTCCATCCCTTCCAACAGGCAAATCCTTCATTGTGTATAAATTCCTTGAGCCATCAAATGCAGGTCTTGCTTTTCCAAAGGCCTCGCCTGCATATTTCTTATAAACCAGTTCCATGATCTCACGATGAACATGCTTCACTGCCTCGGGTGTTATGGTTACATCATAGTGATAAATGAAGTCGTTTCGTGGCAAGCTCAATGCAAAAAAATTTGCGTGAAGGTTAATTGGTCGACCAATTTTTCCATAACCTGGTCTTCGTGGAAATTGAAGCTCCTCTGCTCGCTTTGTGTAACCTGAAAAATTTATTCAAACACAATGTTTGCTTTTCAAAAGGCAAGGAGCAAAAGGCAGGGGATAAATATTGAGGAGGAGGACAGAGAGATGGGTAATAGTAGGGGTAATGCATGGGGTGGCTAGGAGGTGGGTTGCAAATCCATTTTGTTTAGCAATTCTTTTTGAGAATGTCAAAGTGTGTCATGAGGGAGTGGGGGTAGAGTATTGGGCAGGCCAGTAATATTACTAATAATGGTGGGAGGGGGCAGGAATCCTATCATCAACACACAATTTCACTTGTGAAAGGGCTTGAGCATCATTGCTGGTTCACATTCTTCAGGTGGGGTGTGAACCCTCAAACTGCCAACCAAACATGTAATAACAAATGACTATTCAATATTCTTGATATTGACTAATACAGTATATTTCTAGAAGATATACCTCTTGATATTGATTTGTTCTAGGGAGATGCACCCCAAAAACCTGCTTGTGAATGCATTATTCTTACCAACTGATGATGTCAATGTTGCTTGTGATAATTGTTCTTCGACTTGAGTAACTGCGGTAGCACCTTCTAAATTAAAACAGGAATCTATTGATAAGACTGAACCATAATTATGAAATTCAGCAAGGCACAATCATTAACATTCTACCAATTGAAAGTTATGTTTACTTAAAGCTTTCGTTGTAAGGCTAGTCTCCAGACGAGCCTTGGTTAAAAAAGTCGTAATTCTTCTCCTTATATTTTTCAGGTAGTCGCATCCCTACCAACGAAAGCTTGTTCATATTTTATATTGCATAGACTGCAAGCAGTCCCTCCTTAAGGGGAAAGGAGGGACTGCAGACAACACACCAAGAAACAAAATATACAATGTCGACACAACGCAAAATTCCGATTGGCTGATATAGTTGATTGACAGATCTGTTTTGATAAAAAAGTACTTTTTCTTGCTGATTTTCGCTCAAAAACAAATTTTTGACTGAATTTCCCACTCCTTGAAACTCTCCCCAGTCCTTTTGAAAGTTAATTTATTGCTTGCCACGCATTGCGAGAAGCGCCGTCTTCACAGAATAAGGTACACAGAAGGTCGACTCGAGTAACGCTGCCACGCCATGATTCATCATCAAAATGCTGACGCCATGGTCCTAGCCAGTGCGGGTTTGAGAGGCATTCCCCCCCTGGACATACGCCATTTTGAATGATATCAGGGGGGTGAATGCCTCTCAGACGCGCACTGGCTAGGACCATGGCGTCAGCATTTGATGACGAATCACGAGTTACGCCAAAATCATAGGAAAATCATAGGAAAAACGAAGAAGTCGGCCTTCTGTGTACCTTATTCTGTGCCGTCTTGGCTTCAGGCAAGTATGGGCATGTTTACCTGCAGTTAGTGTTCCAGTGTTATTACAGTTCACTGAAGTTGCTCCACTTACTGTAGTGTAGTCACACTGTAAAGCCCGTAACTTTCCACTTCAGCCGTGTTGTAACATACCATTTTCTTTTGTCAAAGTGACTAGTTCCACACTACCGCTCAGGAAACAAAGAAATACGCTACGTTTCTGTACGATTGAAGTGGAGAACAGGCTTAAGGGGCAGTGCGAAAAGTGGGCGTATTTCATGTTGTGACTGAACTTGTCTGCAGTTCCTCCTTTCCTTTTAAGGAGGAACTGCTCGCAGTCTATATGTTGCACTTCTAAAAGTAATACAGTAGTATTTAAAGAGTCCTGGTCAACCACAATGCAATGCACACTTTTGTTTACGTTTTTCTGTTACTTTTCTCAATTGTTGCTGCCATTTTCAAGGCCACAAAAATGGCGGCCTCTGGCCCATAACATGACAGAAACAAATGCACACATTGCATTGTGGTTGACCAGAACTCTTTAAAAACAAACCTAAACTACCAGCAGTCTTTTCAGTAACTATTTCTTTATTAGACGGTACTTTATGAGCACTTTTTTCATCATCATCTTCTCCAGTTGGCTGTTCAGCAACAAGCGATATATCTGGCCTCCTTGCCGGACATAGAGATTCGCCATGGGCCAATAACTGGGCACGGCCCTTGCCTTTGGCTCTCCCTCTCCCTCTGCCGCCTTTTGGCATTAAATATCGATATTTTCAAATTACAAAATATCGCATATGATTTCACAGTTTTATACCTATTGTTTATTATTAAAATTGTTTAACTTTTTACCACTGAAGCGCTGTAGCTCAGTGTTTTTTTACCCGAATTTGTAAACATTTTCATTCGTTACGTATCGACTATTCGTATGCTTGCGATTCAAAGTTTAATAACGTCATATATAAGTATAAACAACTTGAGTCGCCATCTTGTGTAGCTCGTGTGATATAAATTTGTCATTTGGTGTAATACCAGTACGTCTCGCTTTCAATTAAACACATTTTCTACAACTTTGATTGCTTTGGACGACTTTGAACATTCAACAATTATGCTCTTATTGATAAAAAAAGCTGCAATATGAAGCAGAATATGAAGTGTGTAAAAGATAAAAACCATAGGTAAAATGCACCGAGCTAAAACGTTTTCAGGCGATGACGTGTGATCTATGGTGTGATCCATTGAGATCATGGCCCTTAACCTGCGAACGGGCATGCTCGGGTTAACACCGAGCTTGGACCTGGGGACAAGGTGAGCTGAAAGTTTTCTGATTTCTTTATTTATTTTTTTCATTTTGTTGTACAAAATTAAACTCAAAAGACACAGTAAATTATTTCACGGGTGCTTTTAGGATGAGAAAAAAAAGTTATTCGGTAGAAAAAATAATTTGGCCACAAAAAGTAGCCAATTGCCGACTCCCGGGAATGTTCAGAACTCCATGCGAGTTCTCCGGATTTGAACCAGGGACCTTTAGATCTTCAGTCTAACGCTCTCCCAACTGAGCTAAGTCGGCTTGGCTTGATCTACGTTGTAAATTTACTGTACTTATAGCCAAAGCTTCCAGTACTAGAATTCCACTTGGAAATTTCGAATGTCGATATTATTTAATTAAAATGTCGAGCTTTTATATATTATAGTTGTTCTTGTTCACTGTTCAGTTATGACTGCTTTCTCCAAGGTTAATGCTAAATGTACGGAAGCTCTTCATCCGTGGACAACGTCGTGTTCATTTGCTACCCTAGAGATATTTTATCATGTCTTTCGCACTTCTTTTAAAATTTATGGCACCTTATATCTGGTGAGATTTGATGTATCTATTATGTACACGTTATGAAATATGTAAGCGGCACTAGAAAACATTAATTTTTTGACATTGATAGCACTGTATTTATAAAGTCCTACAATCGATTTTCCAGGTAACTACACTTCTCAGAAGAAAAGGTTGGGAGTATGTGAAAAAAGAGTTGTTATACGAAGTATTGAGATCTACTACTTTTTTGTCATTAAATGGTGGTTTGTTTGCAGCATTCCTTTGCTTGACCAGGTAGAGTTGATAAATTGTTAAGATCATGGTACTGTGTTTCTCAGTTCTCACTATTGTTACCAGTCTCCACAATCATCAAGACCAACACCACTAGTACCAAACCAATAAACCACCATTATCACTATCATCACTGTCGCCACCAACAACACTTATCACCACCAACACCATTGTCATAACCATTGCTACCATTACAACCACCATCATTATTCAGTACTTTACCATAACAAAACTTCTTCACCATCAAAATCACAACCACCATCAACGTCATGATCACATATCACTATCAGAACCATCTTGATCACCACTACCATCACCATCATAATTATAACCATCATCACCACCACCTTCAGCACCACTATCATCATCACCACCAACCCAACCATTATCATCACCATATTACCATCATCACCACTACCACCTTCATTATTACCATCATCGCCACCACCAACCTAACCATTATCACTACCCTCATTACCATATTACCATCATCATCACCACCACCTTCATCACCACCTTCACCATCTTAACCATTATCACAACCCTCATTACCATATTACCACCGCTGGTCACCTTCATCACCACGCGCCTTCACCAACCTAACCATTATCACCAGCATCATTACCATCATCACCACCACCATTCAACCATCATTGTTGCAATTAATTTACATTTTAATGTTTATATAGAAAACTTGTTGGAGCATTCACAGTCTTTACAGGGGGTCTATTTCCTGCTCTTCTTTCAAGCTATCTTGGTATCATAGTTGAAAGACCAGAACGTCGTGGATTGCTGGCTTTATACATGTTCAATAATGTAAATAAAAATTGAACTTATGTCAAAAATTTTCAATGGATGGTAAACCTGTTGATGGCAGTATGGCACCATGTATTCTAAGCACCATACCATAATTTATTACCATTTCTAGGCTCTTGAAGCAATTTTTAATGCACTGGTTAGCAGAAATATTCTAATGACATTGTCATATGGAGAGGTACCAAAAAGTTAAAATATTAAAAATTAGAGTACATTTTTAGGTTCATATTCCTATGGTAGAGTTCATATCATAACAAATGTGTAACAGTACCAAAACTTGTATGGTTCCACCTGTTCACATGGTTCCAAATTTATAATAGTCCCAAGTAAACAGGAACATGCAAGTTTTAGTCATATCATAATGATTTAAAACTATTATCGATACACTTTCATTATTATTCTAATAGGTTTATATGTTTTGTACAGCCACAGGATTATTAATGTATTTATACAGGTAAACCAGAACTGCATTGACACTATAGATCTACATTGCAATGTACTGTATATAATATTAACTAACTGCCTAAAAATTTCACTTTTTAGGACAAACAAATTAAATAATGGTCTCTTAAATAGAATAATCAAGTAAGTAATAATAATATAATTATACAGACCTTTTTCAGTGAAAATTTATGGTCCGTATAACATTTTCCTGTCTCGGCATCTTTGGTATTTACTGATGATACCATTATGGTACTGTAAGTAATCGGAACTCATCTGCTTGGGATTATTAAATCTTTTTGTTGAAATATAAAAATTATGTACTCTAGATTTCTTCTTGGAGAAGAAAAATTAAATGCAAATTCAACTAGTTCTCAAAATGAATTCTCAGTTATTGGACATACAGACATTTATAAAAGGTATGTGGAACTTCATTTTTACAAACTTGTAAGTGGGTGTCACTGTCATCATACAACCATGGATTTAATTTGTCCCTAAATTTTTATTGCAAAATTTTTATACTGTGATTTGTTTGCAGATTATTTTCACCAATAAAAGCGTTCTCTATTGGTTATTTAATAGAAGCAGTACCTGGAATTTTTAAGTCTCTTTTTCAGCCTAGTAAGTTTACTACAGCCTAGCTACTGTGAGCGATATACGAGGCGACATATAATCTGTTAGGAGGCATTATCTGTTAGGGTGGTCTGACAGACTATCTGAGACATCAACTATCATTACTAGCCAGTTTAGCAACCTAGCAGAATACAATCTAAACAGCTGGTAATGATATGGTACATAAATCTAAACATTTTTTCCCACAGTGAAAATTCCACAAATTTTGGTGCACAAGAACAACTTCAAACTTGGCTTGTTTCTCGGTAGTTTTGTTTCAATATTTCAAGTAAGTATAATTTTCCTTTTACAAATCTGTTGTGGGTTGATTTAATTAAGTTTTATCTTCAGTTTGTAGAATGCTTATCAGCAATTCTCCGTAAAAGGAAAGATTCCTTTAACAGTTTGGTAGCAGGTAATGTTTTTTTAATAAAATTTGGTCCAAATGTATTTATAGTTCAACTGAATGCTAGTTAACCCATTGAGTGGCAGCACTCTGCCCCTGACAAGTAAAATCTGGCGTTAGACAGAGTAAAATAGTATGGTGTTAGACAAAGTAAAATAGTCTGGGGTTAGACAGAGTAAAATAATAAAGTAGGTTGCATCTGGGCACATTGCCACTTAAAAGGGTTAAGTAAACATGATCAACAGCATACCAACTAAGTTTTTTGACAATAAAGTAAATGATGTAACAGATAAAATTGTAATGTTTAGGTGCAGTGTCAGGACTATCAATGCTATTTTACCGAAGTTCAACCATTAGTTTATATTTATTCACAAAAGTGGCAGAGGTATGGGAATGCATACTCAGTATTCTACTATGGATTGTGATAACACAAGTCAATGATTGTATATTTCAGATTCTATTCAAGAATGCTCAATACCAAGGTGTTCTGCCATTTATTCCTTATGCTGATATTATTATCTACACATTATCAACAGCTATAACATTTCATATGGTAATGTGTACTGCTTGAACCTCAATCTATGCATAGGACATAATCTGTATTGTTCACACTAGTAGAACATTACTATTTGCACTCTAATCTTTAGACTTCACTCTTCTAGTGTGTATTCGAAAGTCACAATGTGCGACCAAGCTATATGAATTTTCTCAAGCACATAACAAGTAATAGGTATGTTTGAAAAAGTTATGAATAAAATGATATATTATCTAAATTGTAATAATATAAAGATGTAATTTTGCTTATGTTTTCTAGGATCGTGCCTGCAAGTATAAATTTCCCTAAATTATTTTTGGACGGATCATAAACATAAGGTACAATAAACTCTGATGTAATTTATTTTTCTACCGGCTACTATATTTATTTTACAAGATTTGCCAAGCAGAAATACAGTCAGAACCCCAACCTCATCCCCAGGTTGTTTTTGTGTTAACCCTGGGGGTGAGGTTGTCAGAACTCCTATAAACTGACCCCTTTAAGCAGACAAATCTCTGGACTCTATATGTTAATAACACACTATTATTATATCACCTAAACATTAAACAATTTACATAGAGTACAGGCACCAACAAAATCTATCAAATCCATCTACATGTATTGAATATAACTACTGTCAACAACATGTTCTTGATAAACTAGTGAAACTATGTTTTGTGACGTTGTCTCTGAGTGTGTCCATACCGTGTAAGCTGGAAAATTTGCTTGACCACGGTGGGAATCAAACCCGCAGCCTTTGGTTTGAGAGCAACATCACCAGAAACAAGAATTCAATTCAACATTGGACACTTTAGGTTGTCCAGAACAACAAGTTGTAGAACAACAAGTTGTAACAAGTTGTAGAAGATTTTGATATACAGCTCCATTTCTTGTTTAGATTGTAGCTGTCTTCACTGCAACAAGTCCTGCACTAAAAATATTCCTTTCATGATCTTCCCCATCAGTTTCCATTTGGTCTGAGGCAGCACCACTTGCAGTAACACTTGATACTGTAACTTCAATTGTAGCAGGAGTGATGGAAGTGGTTCCATCTGTTACAGTAGTTGTATCCATACCAGCAGTTGCACCTGCTTCATTCTTATTTCCTTCATTAGCTTCCACAACCTGTTGCTGCCCACTGTTCTCACCAACAAAACTCTCCTCGCTCCTTCTCCTTTTTGCCCTCTTATTTTTAAACCACATAGCAATACTATCTGAGGTCAACATTCGCTTTGATTTCTGTGACCTTGCTTCGTTTAGGATATTTGTATATTCCTCAATAATCTCCTTATCTGGTCGTTCATTATCGTTAAACCATTTGTTAAGACTGCTCAGTTCGGTCTGCGGGTCAAACGTAATCCGAGATTTGGGTATCTTTCTAGGCTGTCTGTCTTGTGGCGTATACCTTGCCAGCATGGTAGCTAGACCATTGATTGGCATACGAACCTCATCACTGCTTTCCTCTGTAATCGCCATAGCAATGGATGCACCACCATTTTCCCTTGTTGCCATGGCAACCTGAGGTGTACTACTCTTAGCAAGTTGAGACGTGGTCGCACTGGTAGGTGTGTCCCCAGTTGCTTGAGGTGTGTCTCCAATTGCCATAGTAACTTGGGGTGTGCCCCCACTCTCGGACATTTCCCAAGGTTCGAGCAGGCTTGAGTCCTCTTTCCTCTTTTTTGACCGCTTGTTTTTAAACCAGAAATAAATACTTTCTTGTGTTAGCAATCTGATTGAGGCCATTTGTCTTGGGATGTTTAAAATTTCTGTATACTGCTGCATAACCTCTCTGCTCGGACGCTCATCCTCATTAAACCACTCTGTCAAATTGTCAGTCTCGTTCTGTGAGAATGTGATCCTAGGCTTAAAATTCTTACTTGGTTGTGGCGTAGAAACAACAGGCACATCTGGCTTTGGAGTTTCAACTCTTTGTTCGGAGTTTCTGAGGCCATTGTTCGTCAAATCTTGCCGTCTCAACCAATGAACAAATGCCTGGCATCTGTCATGACTAATTGTGCTTGTATATTTTCCCTGTGCTATCAGGCTCAGCATGCCCTGTCAACATCAAAATATATAGGAAAATCTATTACATAGTGACATTTGACCCTTCTGGAAACATGTCAATGTAATGCCCCATACAAACGAGCAAGTCATTGACAAGTTTCCCTGGACAAATTTCACATTTATCTCATGCCAAGCACCCTTTTGTTTGCCAAAACCTAGAATTATTTTGTATACACTTGAAAAGCTTTCTTTCCAAAAGCTAGCATTACTGGAAGAAACAAATTGTCAATTTTTTTGCTGTGCACACAAACAAATAAAACTTGTGAAAGAAAATTGCCAGAAAACATGAACTTAATTAAATTAAGCCCCAAAAATTCAAATCAGCACTGTATTGAGTAATAACACCTACATTAGACAATGGACATTCAGCAGCTGCCAGTGTTGCTAGTGATCTTGTTTTCAGAAGTTCATTAACAATATTCTTCACTTCTTGGTCATCTGCCTCGTTTCTAGGTTGAAAGTCAAAATAACCATGGTAACCCATTGAGCACCAGCACTCTCCCTTGACGAGTATAATTACGCCAGTTGTTCAAAGGTGGGTTAGTGCTAACCCAGGGTTAAAATTTAACCTGCTGATATGTATTTCTGCACGTCTGTTTATTTCAAAACTTCAGAGAAGAAAACTCCTACTGATCCAGACAAGATCTCCGAAGAAATATTTCCAAATTTATAAACAAGCTCGAGGGTTAATTAAGCTAAGCCCAGCTTTGAACAACCAGCCCCTGGTGTTAGACGTGTAGGGTAAAATAATAAATTGTGGTGTATTCACACAAATGCAGCTTAATGGGTTAATTAACCTAGCTACAAAAATCTATTTACATTGAACATAACAGTAACTAATAGTATAAACCTGCTCAATGGGAGTAAAAGATGTAATCGCAAACACTTACTCGCTTTTTGGTACGATCCTTAAAACAGGTTTATGCAAGCCTGTACATAAGGTACCCAAGACATCTCCAACTGTGTAGCAATCTTTCTTGTTCTCAAAGTCAACAATGAAATCTTTAAATTCAAGCCATTTCCATGCTGGCATAATACGGATTGCCACTAGAAGAGATATTGAAGGATTATATTATATTATCCATTGCAACCAACAGTTGTCAAGTTAAATCGTGTCACAATAGACCTTTGTGGATAAAGGAAAACCCCACACAGCCATTTGGCAATTGGCCAAATGATCGTATTTATCCGCAAAGCAAATTTTGTCAAATACCGCAGCTTTTGAGTCCAAAATTGCAAATACCGTGTACCGCAAGTTTTCAAATACCGTAATTTTCCAAGGAAAATACCGAAATACCGTAAGAAAAATAAGCTAATACCGCCATACCGTAAATCCCAATGCCCACCTCCTATACGGGCTATTCATTTGACCTTGGCAAGCCAGCTGGTTATGTTTTTCAATGTTTTATTCAGTATTCAAATGGCTAAACCATAGATTATAGATTATACCAGATGTCTCACTCAGCCAAAATTGTGTCCGCGATTTTTTATGAGCACGAATTGGCCGCCATTTTGGCAGTAAGTGTAATCCACGCCATGAAACGTGAGCAATCACGCCTTTTGGCAGTAAGCGCCATTTTGGCAGTAAGTGTCGCACGCGTCATCTGGCGTGATAGCCTTGCGAAAATCGCGGACACGAAAATCATAGAGATAGATACACAGTGAGACATCTGGTATGATCTATAATCTATGGCTAAACCCTAGCACATAGTAGATACATACAGAGCTGTAACTGGCCGTCGTAAATACTGCAGAAAGTTATGTTTTCATGCACCCACTTTTTTCAGGCGACCGGGCAAAAATTATCAACTGCGCGTGTTCGGCAAACAGTTAAAGCAAGCCGTCATCCAATGGGATGCATGCATCTAGTAACTTGCCAAGCATGCACACAAAGAAGTGGGTACACTAGTTATAACTCTGTATATGTATCTACTCTGTGACCCTAGTCTCCCGGCCTTGTGGCTGTAGGTCTGTTTGCATGTCAAGACGTTTACACATTACAATTTGTTGTGTATTATTTAAATTCTGGGTTAATGTAATCGACAAACCATGCACAGATCACATTGCAAATTTGCCACAATCTAAGTGAATTGTAGTATTAGTAGTAACTTTCATATGCCACAATACAAATTGTAAATGAGAAATTGCTGTGTAAACATACCCTCACTTGCCTGGAAGGTGAATATATTTATAGCTGAAACTGTTGCCAAAAGTACAGTAATATTTTGCAAACTAAACCACATTTGTTGAATATAAATTATAAAGTGAACAACTTTAATTGCACACACACTATATTCGCTTGTACTTCTTGCCTATATTTTATGTGAACCTGGTCAGCCAACTCTGATCATGTGAATATAGCCCAAATATTAGAGATTTTAATAGAGAGATATAAATAGATAATAAGGCACATTGCAGCTCAATGACAATGATATATGCGCTAATAATGCGCCATGTCTAAAAACTAGCAAATTACTAAACTCAAAATTCTTCAATACATATAACAGCAACTAACCATAGGCACGTAGAATAGAGCGATCAATCCCACCAAAACTCTTCAAAGGTGTACTCTTTTCTCCACCCGTCTTTTGAGCTGCTTTTTCGTCTTTGGCCTTCAAATATTGCAAGCCTGTCTTGCGAAAATTATCGTCGAGCCATAAGCCTTGAACTATATTGCCCATACTACAAGCTCTTGGTAACTTTACATCAGCTACTAGCTGACCATTGAAACTTATATCACATAGAATAAATCCAGAGTTTTGTTCATCCATATTGAGTTAAAAATTTGAGTTTATAAATCCAACAAAACACCGTTTAGGGAATTCGCAGGCGAGCGCCACCAAATCCAAGCCGAAAGCCTCGTATAAAACCCCCTTTGTTAAAATTAATCCCCGACCTAATCTTTGGTCAGCGAATCGTAGACCGTTTTGAATTCTTTTCTTTTGCCAATGAGAGCGTTACCATGTAAACGGATTATATTTGAACCATAAATGATGCAAAATATGACAGAAATTTTAATCCTTTTGCTTGTTTGAGCTTTTTAAAAGCGACTTGAGAAAATTTCTAATCCAACTATTCGTGTTTATATTCGCGAAGAACGCTAAACTACCGTCATTTGCATCTAACGGTGAACATTAGCAAACTGTGACATTGGCACGTGAACAATGTAGATTTCTCCCAAATATTTCCCTTTCTGCCTTACCCTTGGAAACATTTTTGCGAAAACGAATTTTCCTTTCCCAGGATCAAAAATGCTTCTCAACGAATTCCGAAACCAAACATTCCCGAAGTGTGATTTTTACAGAAAAATTTTTTCCTGTAGTTCAATCTATTTTATAGTGATGGTGATTATACTGACGACATCCTTGATGATGATGACTATTGTTGATGGTGATGATACTGATGATGATATCGGTGTGATGGTGATGATGATTATTGTTGATGGTGATGGTGATAGTGATGATGACGATATCCTTGATGGTGATGATGATTATTGTTGATGGTGATGATGATAGTGATGATGACGATATCCTTGATGGTGGTGAAGGATGAATGATGACAATGATACATAGCTATTTTAATCGTGGCAAATTGTATTTAACTAGTATTTTTCCAATACATTTATATTGAGAATTCGTAATAAAATATACAGTGGACCAATTATAATATATTAGATCTTTGCAATAAATAAAATAAACCTTTGAGGTTCTATATACAATATTACGTAAGGATACATTATAATTTCACTTCTTTTTTGCTTTTGGTGACTTGCGCGCTCCCTTTGGACTCTTGCTTGTTTTTCGTCCTTTTGCGGGTGATGGCGACCTCTCCTTGACTGGTTCAATTACCTCTTCTTCCGGGGGTTCCTGCATGAGACGAACACATGTCTTGGTTGCTACGTAATATAGTTTACTAGCTAGATCTTACATGTTTTTGGATTATGGCAAACCAAAGTCATTATTAATGCTTGCAATGTTTCACCGTTCGCATGGTGATAAATACATATAAGTTCTTTGTAGGTTTGCATGGCGATAAAACATATAATACCTGTTATTTGTGGAAACACCGCGTAAATTTATTACTGCAAAGCTTTCGATAATGCAATACACGCTGCAGAAAATACCTCGGCTATACAGCCTCGTTTTCTTCAGTTGAGACGTTAGGCTTTAATGGCCTCCGGCAGGAATCAACATGCGGTCCTGTCAGGATGCAGCGCTCTAACTGAGCTACAGAGACCAGTTATCAAGCTCTAACCACAAGTTCCTGGTCAAGTCTTAAATTGTGTAAATACAGCTGTTTCAAAAAAGGTTGTCCTTTACAAACCTCTAAGCGCGAAGGCCTAAAACGTGCGAATTTTAGACAGATAATAAGCACTTAAGATGAACAAGTGAACAACTAGCAGTGTATTAGGATTATTTGCCCAATCAAAAGCCCTAAAAAGAAGTTACCCATCACTCTTTGCGTGCTTAGAGTTTAAGGTTTGAGATTTTCGAAGGACAATTTTTTTTAATTAGCTGTATAATATGCTCACTTGGATTATCCACCAAACCCAGCATTCAAGTTGAACCAAGTGAAGTGCAAATATCATCTTTCAAGTTTACCTGTACAATGAATGTGTGTCGATACGCCTCGCGTGCTGTGTTTATATCTTCTCGTACTTTATCCAACGCTGCCTGCCATTCCTCAGCCATCTGTATCTGTTTTTCTTTCGCTATATTTCTCTGCTGTCTATCCATATCACGTCTTTTCTCCACTTCATCTCTCCATTGTTTATGTTTACGAAATATTTCTTGTTTTTGTTGTCGACGTCTGTTCTCTTCTGTCTCGTCTAGCACAATTCGAGTACCTCCACATCTAAAACAGTTATATCAAGAAAAATAATCTCACAAAATCCGCCATTTTTGGGGTACTGTCAAACAACGTGAAAAGCGACTTTTAAAAGTTGTAACTGTAAATTTACCTAAATACCAATATACCACTAAAACGTTGTATTTCGTGGTGCGGAGACTCTCAAACATGGAAAAGTCAAATTTCGTAGATCCAGATCTGGAAACACTCTTCTTACAGATAAGTCAACTGACTCAAAATTAAAATGAGACAACTGCTTTGTGAAAAATTCGAGCGAC